>BGPR01013838.1:0-40693 GCA_013235015.1 Araneus ventricosus | reverse complement strand
ACGCCTCAATTGCTAGAGTAAACACAATACAGTTTGCATGGAAATGGAGAACTTCGAATGCGAAGGGCATGAGAGAAATGCCATAAGTCGGGGAAGTGTGCTTTTACAGGAATATGGTAAAACGTGTTCTTTTTTCTTGTTAACTTTTTATGTCCGCTTTTTTTCCCTTTTATATCATACTTGGCCGAATGTCCTGGTACATAAAAGAATTTCATTTTTGACTTGTAGCCTTTCTTATTTTTGATTTAAGTTACACTTGGTTTCTAGGAAGTTGTGAAATATCTGTTTGAGTTTAGTCAAAGCATATGTAAGTGTTTTAATGAAAGCATTTATTATTTAGATTATTTATAACTTTAAACCTTCAAGCGGTTCAACTGATTCTAAGTTCAGATCAAAAGTAGATTATTCTGATTAAGCTGTATAATTTTTTAAATGGCCGTTGAAAATATTCTTTACTATTCTACTTTCTATTACATATTAAAATACGTAGTTAATTTGATATACTACTTTACTATACTACTTTCTATTACATATTAAAATACATAGTTAACTTGCTTAGAAAGCTTATTGCTAAGAGCTTAAAGATTTTCGACCAAATTATTTGGTTGTTTGAGGGTTAAAATGTATCAAAAGTAATCAATGTATTCCTGAACAAAATTAATGAAAAGGTAAAGAAATTAATGAAAAGGTAAAGAAATATATGTTCCGAAACAAAGTTCTAATTTTCCATCATGGCTCCTTTATATTACTCTTTATTTGCAATTCATCATTCACTAATTTTATTCCAAAATTCTAAATTTGTCATTGGATTACTTCCTGTCTTATAAAATAAAATAAATATTTATTGCAATGAGTTAATCATTTTTAAAATAACCCCCCATCGTTAAAATGCCAATCACCTGGCTAATTCAAAAAAACTTCTCTTCCACAACATAAGTAAATTCATATTTATGACTAGTCGATTGATCTATAAGATATAATATGGGATAAAATTTGAGGAATCACATATGAGGAACAAAGTTTATCATCCACGTTGTCTATGCTCATTTGATAAAAAATTTTGCATTAAAGAAGATTATATTTTATATTAACTGTCTTAAATATAAACCATAGAACTCCCTATCTGATATTGAGGAACAGGCAGTTTCGAAGTAAAATTAGCTTATTTTCAAAATTCCGATAGTGAGATTGTAAATCTATCAAGCCCGAAATATTAGATAAAAAGATTTATTAAAAATTCAATGGCATGTTTAAAAGATAACCTTTCATAATGTCTTTATTTACGATGCTAAGTTACATCTAGGCCATGACAGCCTTAGTTGGATGTGATGATATGCCAGAAGATATTCTCTGATTTGCCGTTAGTCTCTTCTCGTTATTTATTTTCGCTATGACGTTCGTTCATGATAAAAACAACTTCCTACAAAATAATTTATTTAAATGGTTCTATTGGATAACCCTACATAAATTGAAACACTTATTTCAGTTTTCAGAAACTAAGCTCTTGGAAAAATAAACACATTGAGTCGTCCGCAGATCACACACACCGTCGAAAAATGAAATTAATTAGGACACCCTAAAACATTCGGCCAAATGTGGCAAAATTTATAAAAAAAAGATAGCATGAAAATGTTATTTAGAAAAAAAAGCATTTTAACACATATTCTTGAAGAAACACATATCCTCATCTTATGATATTTCCCTGTCGTGTTCTTCCTGATATGTTTTCCATTTCCATGCAAACTGCACTGTGTGTACTTTAAGAAGTGTGGCGTTGCAATCAATTTTGACGTGATTTCAGCCCGTACTCGTTAAGGTTGTGAGTCCATTCCACAATGCAGCATTTAGCATTATGGAGGAGATTTGTTTGTTCCCAACAAATGCCTGAAATGTAAAGAGAAAAGGCGAAGTTAAAATGTGTGTTGTATCTTGAGATCGACACCCGATTCGAAGGATTATGATGGAACACTTGATTCAAATTAGAATTATCAATATAGTAAGGAGATGTTACTGACAAATATGAAACCATTCTTTTGAAAAACATTTTGAATTTTAACACAAAAATATTACATTTCAGCTCAATGTTTTTACACTATTTTATATAAGGTAGAACTTCACGCACTTATGTATTATTGACTAGCCGCCTTCAGCGATCAACGTCTTCGCCGGGAATATAATTTCCAATTGAATCTTGCATCATTTTATATTCATGGTTCTCTTAACAACATAATTTTAAACTTCAGATTGATAAATATTTAACCCATTTTCTATCAGTGACCTTGAAACTCTTCTGTTCATTCTCTACCTAAATGTTCCTAATGGAGTCAAATAACTGACCATGTCATGTAACCTCTAATTCCTTGTTGTCGGCACTATCCTCACTTTCTTAATCCTCTTGTAAAATAATTTGATTGACGTGGCACATTTTATGGTCTGCGGCATGTTAGCTGGATAAAACATGCTGAGAAAAGAATGAAAATATAGCAACCTTAATTATTCAGCTTAATGGATATGTTTCTTAATGTAAGCAAGGTAATATCTAGGAGAGCTTGATTTACAGATTTCGCACAAAAATCTTTATGAAATAAAGTATGAAAGCAAAATGTATTAGGATCCTACCACAGATTACAACAATGAAAGAAAAGTATGCAATTAAATATTTGTTTAAACGATGAAAATGGTTTGAGTTGCGTGGCAACAATGAAAAGTATTGTTGTAAATTATGCCAAAAATATTTTAAAAATTTTATTAAAACTATAGGAAACATTGCACGGAAAGTTTATTCATATAATTGGAAATGTTATTATTTGCACTTTCAGATGGTGTGAAAAGGATTTTTGAGATGTAATACTTTCGAAAGTTATTTAGGAAAAACGCCGAAATTTCGTCTAATTTTTAATCAATTAAAATTTTAGAAAAGGGCTCCGAGGTGCACATTTTCCCCTTTCTAAGTATGTTCGTATCAAATCTTGTATCTCCAGCTCTAGCGGTCTGCCCTGTAGAAGACCAAAACACACACACACACATTCTTCTTTATTATTAGTAGAGATGACAAGGCTCCATTTTAATGTTTTCCAAACTTAATGGCCAGTTAATCAATTTCAAAAAATCGGGCTTTTAAGGGTCAAATTTATTTTAATTCTTACGCGAAAGACTTCTATGATGCTCAGCTGTCGGTGTCGTGATAAGTAAATGTTGCAATATTTTATCTTTTCACAAAATAATCTAAAGTTATATAGTTTATTTTCAGAGGTAAGCTTAATAACTCCAAAATAAATTTTACTCTTCATGACTTTTGCTTTGAAAGCTTAATAAAAAACGAAAGTATCAAAAGGAATAAGAAGATACAAAACATAATGAAACTGTTTTATTCACTTAAACTTTGATGACAAAATTTAACTACGATTTTAAACATTTTTACTTTATTTGGCTTGTTTCATATTTGTAAGGACGGAATTTTGTAATCGAATTTTCAATAATGCGTCCACTACAGTGTGCTATATTAGACGTATTGAAACAATGGGCAATATTTGCAATAAATCCAAAATTTTTGATACAGTTCACTCTTTTCATGCAACTGAAGGAAGAAAACAAAGTCTATAAACATATAACATCATACAAAATAGTTAATGTATTATTTCTATGTTTTCAAGTATTGATGTTCGAAAATATTTATTTTAATGAAAGCTTTTTCAAAATTTTCTATTCTAATTAATACGACAACCTTGTAAGTTAGCGATTTTATTATGGATTTTCCGCTAAAAATAATTTGTAAAAATTTAATTTGAAAATGGTATTTTTCTTATTTTTGCCCAAACCTTTTCCAAGTATCGATTTTACTTCTCTAAATTTAAAAGATCTTTATACGAATGCTTGCCAAGATCCATCAAATCCAGAGTTCTCTTCTCAATCGTACGGAAGGAAACAAAGCAATATCGATACAGGAAAGAATCGATGTTCTTAGCGAAAAAATTATCGATCTGTCGGGAAAGGGTCAACAAGGGATAAACAAGATGGACAACCTATAAAAAGAGACAAAAAGCTAAAAAGAAGTTAAAATTTTCTTCTTCTTCACGCCCAGAATGTCCACTCGGAATAAGGGGAATCTAACTGGCAATGGTCAAGGAAGAAGATGTCAGCGTGTCAGATGGATTTCTAGGAGATCAACCGAAAACAACAGTTTCCCCTTAGAGAACTGCGAGCAGTCAAAGTGTCAAATGATAAGGACAAGAAGAAAGTAAAACTTTTAGAGCTTTGCGGAATTTTAATTTTACCCCCAAAGAATTTTAAGCGTATGAAATTGGCAAGTAAGAACATGTCTGGGCACATCATTTTATCAAGATAGGGACATCTGTAATGTTAAAAGAAGAAAAGCCGTTAGATATAAACAGTTTAGAAGAAAAGTCATAAGAAATAACATAAAAGGAAAGTCCGTTCTTTTAAAAAATGGATGCATTCTCATAAAATGCTGTGATCATCTAAGATAGAGATATTGATAAACCCGGGGGAAAATTACCATGATAAAAATTCGTAACATTTTTATTTTCAATTCAGACTCATTTTGTTTGCAAAGAAGTATTTTGTTTTTGCTCCTAATTATTTCGTGATGTTAACCGAAATTCAAAATTTTTTGAAGATGCCTAAACTAAAAATGAAACTGAAAAAAATATTTATTTACGTTTCCGGCATAAACTGTCGCATATTTGTTAATACCGTTCTGAAAAATGTATAAAATATGCAGCATTTATTACTGTTGATTTTGAAAATTAGAATAGAAATTCATAGAAAATTCTTTAACATTTGAAAATTAAGATGTGACAAAACTAATTATATTGTTAGGAAGATGCAAAAATTGCAGACCGCAAATTTTTAAACAATAAAGCTAGTTTAACAACTCGAAGCAACTCTTAAGAAAAGGGGGAAAAAGTTTGCCCACAAGTGGTGGGACTCAGCATATATATGCATTTAAGTAACATTCTAGAATAATGCATACATTGTTGAAAATAAAAATTTAAAAAAATTAATTAAAATTTTAACCCTTGAAGTAAACTACTGTCGTGGTTAGTCAAGTTAGCAATCCTACTGCAGTGCTATGGGAACTGCTGGCAAGTTTTCTTTGTGAGGCATTATTCATTTAAAATATTATTCGAAAGTAAATATTAAAAGTGGAAATAAAGAGATAATCTTGTTTTATTACTTCGAAGTCTATTTATATTACTGAACTCTATTGTATTCGTAATTATTTTGAGGACAGTGATTCAAGCATTATAAATTTGAGGGGTATAACTTTATTCTGAAACACTTTAAAATACCTGCTTAATTATAAAGACACACCATGTATGTGGTTATGTGTAATTTCAAGGAATATCTGACTTTTATTCTCGTAAACTTTTAAGTGAAGTAATACGTTATTTCTAAATATTTTCTTATAAAAATAATACTTAGCCGGAAGAACAGGAATAACAAAAATCATTTATGAAAAAACACATACCAAGTTCTCATAATAAAAACATTTTCGTAGTAGAAGAAGTTTAAATGAAATTATATAATATATGAATGCGAAATTAACTTTCCTTGGAATCTTAAAAAGAGCGAAGTACAATCATACAGAAATCTTGTAAGCATGCAAAACATTTATCACAAGATTTATTTTATAACAACTGAATAATATATTCTGTAGCAAGAGATAATTTAAGAGAGAAGCAAGAGGTAAATTATGTGGACATTACTATTTTTCGAATCTGCATGGTATCTGAATCGGTATAATGTTTTTCAGAGTAAAATGGAACTTCATCTGAAAATAATCTTATTCACTTTAAGCCCAGCGATCATTTTAATAATAAGTTTGGTTCAGTGCTCACAAAATGAATTCTAATGTCACTGAATTCTGCAAGTGAAAAAGAATCGTTTCCCTCATTCGGTTGGAACGGAAGCATAAGCATAAAGCAAGAGTCTCCCTTGGTGTGTCTTTATTCTTAACACTCCATAATTATCTGTGAGATTACTGGGAATTCAACAGAAACACTTTTGCAATATTCTGCTAGAAACATTCCGTAATGAGGCATTTATTCCTTTTCATTTCCAAAAATCTTGAACCATTTTTATTTATTAATTTCATTTTTTCTCTAAAAAGTTGAAGAAAGTGCTTATTCCCTTTGAATTTTTACATTGTTCGCATTCGTTACTCGACCGGGCATTTAAGTTGAAACGTCACTTTCAAATAAATTATCTTGCTGTTTCGCATTCAAAGTTCTCAATCCTTTTCTTTAACGCAAACAAAAAATTTTCATCTTGACATCTAATTTTCGTATTTCAAAGAGACATTCAGAAAAGCAATTTCGTTTCGTAATTTTCCACCTTTAGCGCCTTTGCGAGAGTAGAGAAAGGACAAAACTTTTTCTCTACATTCATAAAGGATCCTACTTTTCTTTTCTTCTTTTCTCTCTCGCATTGAATTTAATCTTTTCCATTTCTTTTATATTTGAACGTCTGAGGGATGCAATCACAATAAAAGTAACACCCGAGTTTGATAACCAAAATGTTTCTTCTAATATGAATCATATGTTTTTATCCAACATATGATAGATGCAAAATATGGCAGATGTAAAAAGAAGAAGGAAGGAACTAAAGAAAGAGTAACACCGTTTTTTAAAGTCAAAGAAAGATTTTTCTCATGGGATGTTGTTTATATTTTGTTTCCATTAAAACTAGCTAGGGATGAATAAAATTTTCATATAAGGAAAAAAAGGCGTCGAATTATTCAGCAAGGAGATTTTTCTGGCAAAAGAAACGTAAAGGCAACAAAGAAAACCAGCTGACACAGGGAAACGTTATTGAGAATTCTTTTAGTAACATTCTTCAATGCAGTATGGAAGCAGCATTTAATCTGAATATATAACAGCTAGAAATAAGGTTATAAATATGAATTAGAAAGTTAAATGTAAAGCAAAACTTCTGTCTTATGTTCCGATTGTTTGGCACAAGGAAACATAAGCTTTCTTTTAGCAGATGAGTGGAGGTTTAAATTATATTTTCTATCTTTCTCTGTTGGAAATTAAAACAGATCCGTTTTATTTTCACGAGAAGAAGAATAAATAATAATAACGAAAAAATACCATATTTTGTTATCTTTTTATTAAAAAGTTCCTTAAAATTTCAGATAATTTGTAGAATAAAAATGATGTCTTGTGCAAGAAGAATTAATGTGATTTATCCGGGACGCTTTATAGAATATGCTAAATCCATGCTAAACTACTTTACTCACTAGATCTTTAAAGAAAATATGCATTCCTAATAGAACTTAATACTGTTTCTTATCAAAGAAATGTGAAATTTTTGTAACACTTATGATTCTATATTTTGCAGAATGATATGTGAGATTTGTCTATTGCAGACGTCCATGAATTTTTGAAAGAAATTGCAGAGATTATGAAATCTTTGAATATTCGATTAAATTCTTTTTTTATATTGGTATCTTTAATGCAAGTCATATTAATCAAAAATGCACTGAACGCCATGGAAATATTATTTTATAGCACTTGTTGAACGTTAACAGTTTTTATTCCTGATTAATGTTGCAACACTATACTATTTATTTTTAGAAACATGTCTTAAATTCTCTAAAGTTAGTGCTTCAGTGTGCAATATGATGCTTTACATTTGATGGTATTTGTGCAAGTGCAATTCACCCAGAAAGAAAAAAGTTATTTTCGTATTGATAATATTGCTTTTCCATATTAGTGACAGTAATACAACATACCTTTTGTATTTCGCGCAAATTCACCACAGCTTTGCTGTTACAATATATATATATATATATATATATATATATATATATATATATATATATATGTGTGTGTGTGTGATATTAAGAAAATGATGACTATCGCCGTGATAATTTCATTTCGAAATATTACTCAGCATTAACACTACCATTTCCAATTCGATGAAAATGACATATTTGATATGAAAAGTCAGTAATCACTGTTCAATCTTCTTGATGATAGCATATTTCATTCGTAGAAATAGGCTGAGTGAGGCAACGAATAAACAGTGCATGTCATGGAAATATTGTTATAGTGTAGAGGAAGACGCTGCATCTCTGCCACTTTTCTTTCATTTGAAAAAAAAGTGGTAAAATCAAGTCTCAAACCGAAACTTTTGGCTGCTTTTGAAACATAAAAAATCAGCTTTTTAATCCCTTATAGTATTTCCTCCTGCTTATCGCGTATAAATGTAAAATTTTAAAAAAACTTTCATTTTTTGGCCAAAGTACAACATAGTGTTGTACCTTGGCCACCCTACGATGCGCTTTGTCCAGGGCAATAAAATATAACATTTTCACGTGGGAATTTGGTACAAAACTAAAATTTTCAAAGTCGCTAAACAATATTTAGGTATATATGATAGATGAACTATATCACAACCGAAAAGGAATGTTGATTTTCTTAAAAATATTATATTAGCAAGTTATATATTATTGACTTTAAAATTATTCGGATTAGGAAAAGCTACTATTCTTAGGAAAAAAAGAAAGTTATATGAGAAAAATCACAGTGTAACTACTAATTGATGCACTGGTACAAAATCAAGGTCTAATCGTTGACCAGACCTTGATTTCGTCCCAATAAATCTCATCTTCATTATAAGCTGCGGCAACTATTTAAAGAATTAAAAGTCCACACAGAGAAGTTTAAATAAGACAAATACAATTTTTTTATTTCCTTTCAACGATTTTGAGGAAGTCATTTCAAAGTTATAAACTTTCTGTATGTAAGTTTAAAAATGGTGTATTACTAGAACCAGAAACTAGAGAAAAGAACTTTTGACCCTTTACAAAAATTTTCTTGAAACTGTTTTCAGTAAAAATTAAAAAGAAATTAGGTCATATATTTGTTTTCATATTATATTCTTAAAAGATGCAAGATATTATAAGAATAATAGCTTTAAAAAATCACTGAAACCTACACAGTTGCATAAAAATAGCAAGTGTTAAAGGTCAACATTTTTTGCATTTGAAAACTATATTAAAGATTTCATTATTTAGATTAAATTCTTGAAATTAACTTTTCTTAAAATATTCAAGAGATTGATATACAATTATATCCATTCCTATTTAATTTTAGTTAACATTCATTTTCACATAATTTTCTGAAATACTTTTCGCAAAACTGCAAATCTCTGAAAAAATAATAAAAATATATGTTTCAAAATGTTTTCGATGTATCTTTCTGATATTTTCGTATTAAAATGGAATTAAATTTGAAATAAAACCGATTTAATTCATTTCTAAAAATGTCTTTCTCTTCGCACATTTCAGAATGCTTTCTAATTTGAATGTCTTCTACAAGTGAACAAGAATAATTCCGATGAGATAGGCAGTATAAGTACAAAGAAATAATTCTTTCGCTATGTTTAAATTTCTTAATGATCAGTATGATTACTGATAATTCAACAAAAATTATTTCCCATAATTAAGAAGATTTCATAACAAGGCGTTTCTAACTTTTCATTCTCAAAAATCTTTACCCATTATTCATTATCAATTTCTTTATTTCCAAAAGAAACATGGTGAAAATTTTCACTTTAAATTCCTGCATTTTCATTTTCATAACAGGCACTAACATTAAAATTAAAATATCACATTCAAATAAAAAAATTTCTGTTTCGCTACCATAGGAAACAAACGTCTCCATTATTTTATGATACAAATAAAAAAAAAATTTCACCATGGAATTTACTTTTCCAATTTCTAAGAGACGCTTTGAAAAGGAATTTCTGTTAGTAATTTTCAGTCAGTGCATATACCTGTGTACAGAAACTATTTCCTTAGCACTTAAATCAATCTGGTCTAAACAAACTTTGATCTCACTGGTCTGAAGAGAATGTTTATGAAGTAAATAGATACTGCTCTTAAAATGCAAACATATACTTATGACTACAAAGAATAACATTTTCCACACATTTTTATGCAAATTAATGTGGTTTTTTCATCCTTCTCTTTTAATATCAACAGGATACCGAATGGAGAATTGATTCATCTTCATTTATCTTACTTTTATATAAAACCACTACAAGTGATACAAATGCATTTTTCCAAGACAAAACAATATACATACCTAACAACATTCGTTTATGAAGTTTCATTTTAGGGGTCAAAGTCTGAACGCAAAATTGGTTGCAGTAAATGGTCATTGTGATTTAAAACAATGTTATAATTTATACGTTCCCTGAGAAATGCCCGAGGTTTAGAAAAACTTTACATTGACTAATAAGTAATTATTAGTCAGTTTATAACTATTTTAAAAGAAGGGGAAAATTTTAAAACACTAGTTTCACCGATGCGTCATTCATTGAATGTTAATTAGAGTATTGATACTTATAATTGAATACACATATACAACGCAACAAATCAATTTGAAATAAGAATCTTTAGCTGAGAACAGGAAAAAATTTAGAACCTTTGAACACTTTATTTTCTCTCTGCTGAAAATTAAATGAGACTGTTCTAATCTTGACTAGAGAAACGATAGAAGTAAAATTTAAATCTTAACTTTTCTTTTGAAAAGAAATCCTTTGTTCAAAATGCTACATATAAGAAGGAAGCTCCGCTCTACATTTTACTTTTTTAATTCATATTTATAACCATATATCTAGATGCTAAAAATTCAGATTAGATGCATCTTTCATGCTACTTTGAAGAAAGTTTGGAAAAATTCACACTAGCTTTCTTCCTGTAAATAATCCTTTGTTCAAAATGCTACATATAAGAAGGAAGCTCCTCTCTACATTTTACTTTTTAATTCATATTTATAACCATATATCTAGATGCTAAAAATTCAGATTAGATGCATCTTTCATGCTACTTTGAAGAAAGTTTGGAAAAATTCACACTAGCTTTCTTCCTGTAAATAGCGAATCCTTCGTATCCAGTTTCCTTTCTCTAGTAAAATTCTGCTGGGGAATAATCGTCGTAGTTTTATTCTTTAGGAAAGTTCTTTATTCATTCCAGAAGAAACAACAGCTTATATAAAAAAGTTTTTCTGAATTTTTTTAAAAATATTAATTTTCTTTAATTCTTTTCTTTGTCATCTGCTATATTTTGTATTTATCCTGCTTTGGATAAAAACATGCAATTCAGAGTGCATTTATGTTATGAAACTCGAATGTTACTTTAACTGTTATTGTATTTGGCAGGGAAAAGAATATGGACGCCCTTGTAGGAGGACGCCATTTTTTTGTCTTGACCGAATTCGATCGGCAATTTCTCTAGTCCATCTACTTATGGCAATTTTACTTAATTTCTAAGAAGACTGAAACGAATTTTGGAATAAATAATTTTTTGAATTAGGGGATAACAGCCTTTGCTGCTAAAAATCCCTAAACCTCGTATCTCTCAGAGATACAAGTGAAGTCGCATTCATACCGCGGACGTTCAAATATAAAAAGCGGAGAGATTTGAAATTCATGAGGATAGAAAAGGAAGAAAAATCCAGATTCCTTTATTCTTATAAAGAATTTTTTTCTCATTTCCCTGCAAACATATGGCTATATATTCTAACCCTAAACGTGGAAAATTATGTGACGAAATTGCTGTTCTGAAGGCCTCTAAGTAATAAGAAAATTAGATGTCAAGATGAAAGTTTTTTATTCGTTTGTTTGTTTAATAAAAGAAGGAGAGAAAAGGAACCTTTAATATGAAACTTCGCGATAATTTATTGCAAAGCGACATTTTAACTTAAATGTTCAGGAGTGTTACGAATGCGAAAGATATGAGGAATCACAATGAAATTATGTTCGCTCAAAGTTATTAGAAAAACGCAGGTATTAATAAAGGAAAATCTAGAAAAGTTTGGAAGAATAAAAAAGAAAAAAAAGAGCAGATTTTTCAAAATGTAAGAACAGAAGTTAGAGGGAATTCATTATGTAATTTTTTAGCTGAATTACCTAAAAGTACTTCTCTGAATTTCTAGTAATTTCTGAGATAATTAAGATTATTAAGAATACGAAGATGGTTTCTTTAAACTTGTGCTTCCTTTTCTAGATGTGCAAGTGATCAAAATTATTCTGTTTCACTTGGAATACACATTCAAATTAGAATGTTCTTAATCAGGATAGAGGAACTTGTTATTAAGGTGTTCTTTACGAGGGAAGGCAGTCTGATTTATTTAAAAAGAAATTTTGAAACACATGGAAGGAAGCCGAATAAATAAGGCCATGTAATCTACTATTTTATACAGTTCCATGTGGGTTCAGTTATATAGTGACATCCCCAGAGAAAATAATTCGTTTGATTATTTACTAAAAGAATACAGGAATGTTGATTTTTTCTTTAATTATTTTAATTTATTTTAATAACACAATTCAAAAATTTAGTTATCTATATTTTAATTTCGAATAACAATTTTAATAACATTTTTCATTTTTTATTCTTTTATATAAAACTAATTAATTTATTATAATGCATTGCTTTTATCAAAATAAATTTTTATAATTACGTTCTTTGGTTAATTTTTTCTCATAAACCAACATTTGTGCAAAATTTGATGCTGTTAGATGAGTTTATATAAGAGCATTAAAAACAAGAATAAATTGTAAAATATTGCTTTGGAATTTGCATTTGGAACCATTTTGATGACATTGTGTTTTAAAAAACTAGTTGAAATTACTTTTGAGAATTTTTGAAAGAATTTCTACTGCAACATCACATTTTTTAGTTATTCCGGATGTCCCTATCGATTTCAAATGGCGTACACAAAAAGTCTTTTTGTATGTCAACTTCTTAAAGTTGGAATTCTTTGGATATGGAAAGGAACCCGGAAGGGTCTGAACATTTTATTTTTACCTTACTTGACACTTTGACTGGTTGCAGTAATCTAAGCAAGGTGACAGTATTCTTCTCTGCTGATCTCAGTGAAAGCCCTGCGAACAGTTGACAACTATTCCTTGCCCATTGCCAGTTACATACCTCTAGTTCCGAGTAGTTATTTTGGTCAGCAAAGGAGGAACTATTACATCTTCTTCTTTCCTGTATTTTATAGATATCCCATCACCTTTATCCTTTGTTAACCCTTCTGAGAGTAATTAATACTTTTGGTTAAGAACTTTCGTATCGATATTATTTTGTTTTTCTTGAGCCCAATCAACAAGGCATTGGATTCGATACGATTATTAAACTACATACTTATTTCAAACCGTAAAAAAATTTGAGAAAGGCTCCACAAATCCTATATAACATGATGCGATATGTAAATAACAACTGAGCATCAATTTTTATTTAACAAATAATTTTCATCACAACTATAATAATTTCAATAACTTCTGATGTTACAATACTAATTAAAATAGCGGTAGCCACTTACAATTTTCAGTAGAAATCGGGTTAAAACCTGATCTATGAGTTACCACTAAATTTTTTAAAAATCTGTAAATTATTCTTCCACTTATAAATAAACTTTATAGTAATATACTATTATCGGTACAGCGACGCATTGTACAATACTTGAGATTTTGTAATACAGTTAATAAACTTGTATAATGCGTTGTAAAGTTTAAAATATTTGGCATATGGTTTTCTATAAATTTATTATAGTGAACTCAGGTTGATAATAGTAATTGTCTTTACAATTCTATCAGCTTTAAAGATCTGAACTTCAAAAGAATCATTAATACGAAAGAGAGAAAAAGAAATATATTTAATTTATATTAAACATATCCTAAAATATATGTTTTTATGAAATATGTGTCTTTCTAATGTATGACAGTAATACATTAACAAATTTATAAATTGATTAAATTAATTAAATAATAAAAATTCATAGTATTATATATAGTATTATATTATATATATATCTTTCTAATGTATTATTTATTCCATTACCATATAACATATTTAAATTTAAATGATAACTTTATAAAAGAAAACTATTTTAAAACTATTAAACATTTCCATAAAAATTCTTTTAATGTTCGTAAGTTTATACAGATTTGTGTGCCTTGATATTACCCTCAATGTTTCGAATATCTGAATACGAGAAGAAGATGATGATATCTTTCACGAAACACTGTCATTGATATCAAAGAAAGTTTTATACCAGGGGGAAACATTTTGATTGTGCGTAGAAATTTTATTGAACAAAAAATAGAGTTACATACAGTGTTTTAGCATCGACGAAAAACATGTGAAAATTATAAAAACGATGAAAAATGTCTGTTTGCATATGAAAAGAAAGACCCGCGAAGTAAAAACAATTTTACGACAGGTCAAAAAGTTCGATGCATCTATGAACTTGTAGGAGGACTGATTAGGTAACTAGGTATTGAACCTCTGGAGGGTCTTAGTTCATAAGACTGAGGTCTTGGTGAAGGAGAGAAATCTGGGTCGGAGTCGGATGAACTGGTTGCGTCATATCATTACTTTTAGAAACATCCCCAAAAGTATTTTTATGGCGTTAAGTATATCTAAATCGCACTGTTGATTCATTTTATTTACACTAAACAATACAAATTTGAAATGAAATGTAGATCATTACGTCGGCCCAGCAAAGAATCCGTCATGATCCTTATCTCTCTGAATCGATCTCCGAATCGATCTCCGAATTCCACCAACATCATAATTGCGCCTTTTCTACCAACACCTCCGGCATTTGTGGGGAACAAACAAATCACCCAACATTCTACGTGTTTCAGTCATCCGGAATGGACTCACAACCGTACCGATTCCCGACTCCAATCCCACCAAAATTGCAACGCCGCAATTCCTAGAGTAAACACAATGCACTTTTCATGGAAATGGAAAACCTGGGTTGTGGAGGGCGTGAAGGAAATATCATAAGCCTCGGATGGTGCTTTCACATGAATATGGTAAAATGTTTCTTTATTTTTCTGAGTGAGTTTTCTCAGGTCTCTATTTTTATCCATTTATGGCACACTAGGCCTTGTGTCTTGGGATACATAAGAAAATTTCATTTATTTTTTTTTAGTCTTTTTGTTCATGTTTTACATATAACTTGGTGTGAGGGAAAATAAAATGCGTGTTTGAGTTGACACGAGATACACCTAAAAATATCATGAAAAACTTTCTATCCAGGTAATGTTTATCAATAGCGCTGATAATTAAAAACAGTATCTCTGAAATAATACGTATTAATGGGATGAAACCAGCTATTATATTATGCGATTATTGTAAAAATTGATTAAGTTTTGATTTAAAATCGTCATCTTGTCACTAGTTCATTTTAATAATTCTATCATGATTCAACTTTGTCTACAAACGTTTGTAACGAATTTTGTCTGCATTTAAATTTAAGATAATAAGCTTTTTTCCATAAATATTGTTAATTGAAATGACTTCTGGTACTTGTACGTGTGTATATCAATAAGGGTTAAAGATCTAAGATTATTTTTAGTTGATTTAACAAACTGTATTTTTATAAAAGTTAACTACTGATAAAAATCAATAGTTTTACAAATAAGGAAAAAAATTATCCTTCTCTTTGGTATATATTTTATAAATGGATGGTCATTTGTAAAACAATCAAAAAAATAAAATAGGTTTTTTTCATAGAACGGAATTCTATTTAAATTTTCGGGCGTTTCGAAAACTTTTGACATTATCCTGAGGTGTTCGTATCAAATCGAAGTTCCATAAATCTTTGTTCAACCTTCGCCTCTTGTCAGAAATATCAAAGTCACATATTGGATTTTTTTTCGATGCCAAGCATTGTAGTAATTACTTGAATCATAAAGCAGTGACGCATAGACCAAAGTACTGTGGCACTGCACTTGCACTGTAAACAAGTGAAAATGGTTTACTTTAAAGTCCATCATTCACGGTCACTCCATTCCACGCCATTTGCGTGGAGTGGATTGATCGTGAAGTCATTTATTTTTTAGCTCATCCATTTCATAGGTAGGTCATTCACGGCAGTTCCGGCGTAGGGATGGGAAAAACCTACCGGTTTTTTGTTTCGGTTAACCGATGTTTTTCGGTTATTTTTTTGCCCCGGTTTAACCTGGTTATTTTTCTTTTAAATCCAAAAATTGGAGAAAAAAAAACGTGTCGAAAATAGTCTCGACTTTAGGTCCGACTACATTAAAATTTACCAAGTTATAAAGCTTTGAATTTCATCACATTAGGCCAATCACCGACAACCGTTTCCTCGAGGCGTCTGTGGATTGGCGGATTACTGAAGGAGTCTTTATGGACAGATCAATAATGGCCAATGGATTGATTTCCTGCAAAAGCAATACTAATAAAAAATTTTGTCTTCAAACGGCGTCTGTTTTTTGCAGTCAAAAAATATTTATCTTTAGTCGGAAGTTATGTGGTGTCAGAAAGAGTAGTATCTACGTTGAATTATGTTGTTTCCGATTAGAGGCGTCGACTCACGGATCAACACAATGCTGAAAGACTCTTTATGAGAAGGTTAGATGAGAAATATTGGCCAATGAATTAATTTCTTGTGAAAAAAATGTTAATAAAAAATTTTGTCTATAATACTTACTTATTGCAATAATTACTCATTTATTATTATTACATATTGAATTAATTACTTATTTGTAATCATTACTTATTAAATTAATTAATTATTGTAACAATATTTACTTATTGTATATTATTATAAATAATAAATTCTGTCCACAAACGTTGCTTTTTTTTGGATAAAAACGGAAACCGGTTTTGTCAAAAGTCGGTTATTTTGAGCGGTTGTAACCGCCAGGTAAAACCGAAGGCGCCATCCCTAGTTCCGCCCAAACCGCAAAACGGGTCACTCCGATCCCCTTCTTCTACTTCCACTTTTTAACTCCAACTCCCCGCCTGATCGGATTTTCTCAACAGCGAGAGAGCCTCACCGCCCCCCCCCCTCCACCGGCCGCATTTCAGTATTTATGGCCCGGCAGTCCAAATGGTGAGCTTGAATTTCAAGTCAAGTTCGATAACCAAACTTTCGAACACGTCACGCCAATACTCATCGGATTTTCGCAATGACGACGGGTAATCAAACAAAATTCAATTAATTTATGGTTCTCTCCAAGTGTAACATCGATTCAGTGGCGTATTGTTTTTTTTTTTCTCTTCTGAGTGTGTTTTAGATTACTTTATTTATTTTGTTGTTGTCCCTTTTTTGCAATGTTTGTATTGTTCTGTGCTGTGTTTGTGATGCTTTTGTGTGTGTGTCATGTCATATTGGTATTCTTGTATTGCTTTTATATTTCCCCACCGGTTTGCTAAAAGCCTTACACCCTTCCGGGTAGGCCAGAGCGGTGTGGGTTTTAAATAAAAAAATGACGATGGGTTTTGCCTGCGGGTGCTACCGAATTTGAGTGGATCGTTGCGCTCGTGAATGTCAAGCTTAAGCGTTCTAAATTCGAGGAACCAATTTCGATGCGCAATAGGACACAACGCAATAGAATAGACACTGTCTCATAGTCACTGTTTGCACTGTCAGACGTTAACAGATTGGAATAGATTCCAACACTGACTACGCATGGCATTGCAGTGAGAGGAAGAGATGCTAGACTTTTGCTGTTTCGGATAAGCTTAATTTCTCACCCTGGTTCTGTGAAACTGTCAGTTGGCAGCGTGGTGTAGTAAATTTCATCAAACAGGTGCTCTTACAAAGTTTCTATGTGAAGATTTTATCTTTCAGTGCTACTATTGACTTTGTTTAGTTATAAAAAAATAGCACTGTTATCCAATACCTTGGAACCTAGAATTTAAAGCAAACTTAAAACCACAAATAGAATGAGTACCCTTTTAGAAGTTTTATTTGTTTTTCTCAAAGAATATATAAGAATGTCTCCATATTTCCGCGAACAAGAATCAGTTTGATATTCCGATGCATACGACTTAGTAAAAGAGAATCACTTACTATGATCTTCAACAATTTAAGCTGCGTGGTACATTTTCTGTTCTTTAAAAATTTACCATCATTCTGTTTAGCAGCAAGTTGTAATAATTTTTCATTTTCTTTTATTTAAAAGACCAAATATGTTCGGGAAAAGAGTGATAAAGGCCAGACTGAAACATAGTTTAAAAGGCACTGAATAATAGGGAGGTATAGAGATACATTACTCAATTCATTTTTTAACTTTGAGGCAAGAGAGAATTCTTCTAATAAGCGGTTGCCTACTTTTGCAGTGAATAGAAGTAGCTCTGACAGTGGACTATTAACTTTGATGCAAAAAGAATTGTTCGAACTAAAGTACCTCCTCTCTTTAATGTTCAGATTAAATTTCAAAGAAATGAATCTAAAGGAGAAATATTACTCTCTATATTTTCTGCAAATTCAATATGAGTTACAAAGAAAGAAAATCACGTTCTGCTTCGACAAGCATTCTCAAAGTCATTATAAGAATTTTTGCATCAGAAAAATCTTTAATTTGACTTTTATATTTCAATGCAGAAACGATTTCATTTAAAATTTATTTTTGTCGCATAATGTAAAAGCATTCCACAAATATATGGAATCAGTGTGTGGGAACTTCTGAAATACGGCTTTTAAGTAAACTACACAAACGCTCTCATTTCCTACTTACTTTGAAATAGGAAATGAACGTAATATTCAACGAATATTCTCCCTGCATGTCATTAATTCAATTCGGTATTTTTTCGTTTTATTTCGTCGCATTTTATTATACGGAGAAGCAAAAAACGAGAATATCCAATTTAGGTGGAAAGAGAACCAAAATGAAGGCGGAAAGAATGCTGCTGGAAGTTGGAGGAATAAAAAAGAAACGACGCCACAAAGATTTATATATAAAAAAAAATGAAATTCTACTTCGAAATGAAATTGAAAGAAATTATAAAGAGGTGAAAAAGAGCGCTTGAAACATAGGTGAATAGGTAAATAAAAACAAAATTAACTGCATTTCAAATCTAATGTTATTTTTTAAAATATTGTTTCGAAAAGTGGAAACAAAGAGGTGTAAAAAATCAGAAATACAGAGATAGAATTTAAAAAATAACGACTATGCTTTTTCCTTCGTTATTGTCCTTGAAATGTATACTAACAAATCGATAGTAAGACTAAAAAAATTAATTTATTACTGAGATAAATTGTTTTGATAGAAAAATCCATATACGTATTCTGACAATTTTTGAAATGAAGCTGAAAATATGCTTTCAAAAGAAACCTAGGGCTTTCCAAACATGATCTTGTTTCTAGTCCTCTGTTGACTTTGGATTTCTTTGAGGTGCACAGGCTCATGGACCTGATATAGATCTGCTGATCTTTGAGGATCATCAACAACAACAACAAATCATACTCGGTTTTGTATTGCTGTTAACATAAAATCTCTTACAAATATCTTTTAGTATCTAGTTTTAATTTAATTTCGTAAAATTGAATAAATGCCCAATGTTTAACTTAATTGGTAGTTAATGGTGGTACAGAAAGCAGTGTTTTCAAAGAAAATCAATAATATTTTGAAGGATGCGAGGTGCTCCTTTGAAGTGGTGACAAACTAAGAGGACCGACAGTAGACAAAAACAGGAACAAAAATTTCCACAAAACATGATATCGGAAACCCCGTTTGGTCGGTGAATATACTTTTGCAGGGTGTGATTTTGAGTGTGAAGACAAAAAGTACAGTAATAAGTTAATTCTAATAAATTGTTAAATATTTTGTTTTAAATTTTTACGGTTTGCTCTTACAAAACCCCCATTAATTGCATTATGAATCAAAGCAAAGCAAGATATTTTTAAATCACAACATTATCTAACATAGAACTGAATTAATATTTTAAAACAAAAACAAACAAATTTTAATTAGCTCATCGTTGAAAATTACCCTCGATTGAAGTTGTTCCATGTTATCTCTTCTTTTCTTGGCATACGAATGCTATAGATGGATCTAAATGATTTTAGACCCTTAACGGCTTATCCCGAGCTCCCCTCGTGCGTCGAATTATGGCGTTTTTATACTTATAGACTGAAATTACGCTATTTGAAGACATTATAATTCGACATAAAAAATGAAGAGTAACTCATTAACATCTCAAGTGTTCTACGGAACCTTAATTGAATCAATACGACAACGCATTCCCAAAACAGAAAGTGTCATCTAATTAGACAGTATAGAAAATAAAGCCGTTAAGGGGTTTAAACAGTGAGTTAAATATCACGATATTCTTAATCCGTTTCGTAAACGTTACAAAGCGTTTCGCATTAATTGTATCTATTTCTATTCTCTGAATCTTTTTACCTTTAAATGTGAAATCTGACAATGAAAAATCTGTCATAAAAAAATAATAGAAAGATGAAAAAGAATATTTGTTTTCATTGCTATTATTGCTTCTCTGCAAATAAATGTAATGGAAAGGTTTTAATTTTGACAAGCGGCAAGATAAAAAGTGAAATTTAGTATTCCAGTATTCTGTTAAATATAAAGCTTATAATTCCCTGTGTTAAAATTTTAGAACATAAGAAAGACGTTCCGCCTTAAATTTAATTTTCTAATTCATATTTATAACCATGTCTCAAGCTGCTAAATATTCAGATTAAATGCTGCTTTTACGCTCCTTTGAAGAACGTTCGGGAAGAATTCACAATAACATTCTTCCTGTACGGCTGAATTTCTTTGTTGCCAATACGTTTCTTTTTTCTGCCAGCAAAATCCCTTCGTTGAATAATTCGACGCCATTTTTTTTCCTTAAATGAAATTTTTATTCATTCCTTGCTGGTTTAAAAAGAATGAAAATAGTAATAACACTCTATGGGAAAAAATTTCTCTGATTTTTTTTTTCAAAATTGCTACTTTTCGTTTAGTTACGCTCTTTCTTTCTTTTTCGTCTGCTGTATTTTGCATTTATTATGCTTTGGATAAAAACATGCGATTCAGAGCAGAAAAAACATTCAGGTTATCAAACTCAAGTGTTACTTTTATTGTGATTGCATTCCTCCTACGTACAAATGTAAAAAGAGTAGAAAAATGAAATCTAAAATGAAAAAAATATTCCCTTTATGCATATAGAGAAAAAATTGTAGTTTCTATACTCGTACACCTAGGCTTATGCTGGTCTTAAAGATGGAAAATTACGAAACGAAATTGCTTTTCTGAATGTCTCCTAGGAATAAAAAAAATTAGATGTCTAGATGAAATTTTTTTGGGTGTTTGTGTTATAGAAATAAGGAAGATTCATAACTCTGAATAAGAAGTTTCTAGATAATTTTTCACAAAGTGACATTTTAACTTAAACTGTAGGGTTTATTATGAATTTGAACAATCACAAAATTCTTAGTGAAAAAATTCATCTCCAGCTTTTTTAATGGAAAAAGAAATCTTAAAAATATGCGTGAAGATTTTTTTAAAAAGTTTGGAATGTATCATTATTTAATCTTCCTAGTTCAACTATATATAAGTGCTTCGCTTGAATTCCAATAATATCGCAGATAATTATGGTGTGCTGAGAATAAGAGATATCAAGGGACTCTCTTTTCATAAAGCTGAGATTCCTTTTCCAAATGAATGAACAAAACGATGCTTTTTCACTTGAAGAAGACATTTAAATTAGATTGATTTTGTGAGACGTAACAGACCTTGTTATTAAAAAAGTTCTGGTGAATTTCACTCCTATTTATTTGAAATGAAATCCCATATGAAGTAATATCAATGACATGCGTGAATACTTATCTCCATAATTTATTGTTCTGCAGAAAATGCGTAATTTAGCCATAAATGTTGTTCAATATCTTCTGATAAATCCTTGCTAATTGTACACAGGAATTGATAAATGAAGGTATCGGACTTAATCTCAAAAAGGTATTTAAATTAGGAGTGCCTATATAAATTAGAGTTTCAAAAATTGTTGATTATTATATTTTTTTTATTAATTTAGCTGTAAAGGATTTCCGATATTTTTTAATTTAGTAAAGAAAACTTTTGAGAGACATAAAATATAGAAACAAGTTATGAATTAATTTTGCTTAAAGATTTAACTAAGAAGAATTTGAAATTTCTGGGAAATTGGGAAAAATTACACTTATAGCGTTCCTTGTTTCAAGTATAGGCGATTAAGATTGAAATTACACTCCTCAAATTTGTAAACTTGAAGTTCTTTCCACTAAATATTGAAGAACATAGAAACTTACATGAATCTTAACGGATGTTAAAGAAAACCAAATTATACTAACTGGATGTCACTTTTAATAAATAATCATTATGTGTTAAACTATTAAATGTATATATCAAATTCTCTTGCTAGATCCTTGTTTTCGATTATGTAAAGTTTTTTTCTTAGTTTTTTTAAAGAAATGATTGACATCGCCCATTTGGATTCTGAAGCTCTTTTTAGTGCAAGTATCCTATTTTTAAATTAATTTGTATTCACTCCTTGTTATATCTCGTAAAACGTGTTCCTATTTCTAATTCAGTGATATTATTTTTCTGTTAAAGATGCCCTCACCAAACTAAAACGGTATTCCCACTGAAATCTCTCATGCCAGTTCCTTATAGATATTACATATCTGAGGGGAAAAAATTTAAAAAGTATTACTTTTTTTTCTGCTCATCATCATCTGCAGGGGATGGGAGAATCCAGTACTATTTTCTGCTCATGCCAGAGAAAGTCGCCTGACATCCTGACATTGTGCATCGCCAATTATATATACCCAATTTCGAATGGGTATTCTGGGCAGCGAAAAAAAAGAACTTGAATTTTCAGGAATTTTTTTTAGTTTTAGATTTCTCACTAGCTGTTATGCCAGGCGTTGCTCGGGATTAAAATACTTTCATGTCTAATATTTTTGATGTAGAAAGCTACTTTTGTAAAGAAAATTGCAATACCCAAAATTCCTTTATCGTCTGAAACGTTTTTTAATTAAAATGAGAATAGCAGTTGAACTAGACGATTTTTGAAAACCACCGATAGATAATTTTCTTCATAAGTTATTAATATATATTGCACAGATACTTCAAATTTTGTTCATAAATCTTGCAGTATGAGAAAGATTTTAATGGATGTTTTGGGAGAAATACATAGTAAATTTTTCATTAAGAAAGAGCGTTAGAATAAATATGAATAAAAAATAATAAAATTCGTCTTAATTCAAAATTCTTCTGTTATCTAGCAACAGTTCTTATGTATTCTTGTTCTTCACCAATAAAAAAAAGTGTTATAAACTGTAAATTTTATACACAATTTAATTTATGAAAAATTATTAAAATGAGGGAAACGAATTGACCGGAAATGAAACTTTGTCATGAGAAACTAATTTTTTAAACTTTTATTATGTGCAAAAATAGTTTTTGTAACATAATACATATTTTCGAAATATATCACGGAAAATGCCAAAATCTTGCTTAATTGCTGAAATTAAAATTTAAAAAAACGATATTGCTAAGACATTGCTAAATCTTGCTGAATTTTTAATAAGATTTTGGTCTTTTAAAAATTGACGGTTGACTCTCTTCTTGTATAAAATATATTTATAAAAATAAGCAAAAATTTCAGAAATAAAGGTAAATTAGTTCAAAGTCTAACCGTTGCCTAGCAACTGAGTAGCCAAAAGTTTGCGGTATTTCTAAATCGACTGCACGCAATTAACAATTTATTAAACATTGTCAAAGTGATAAAAATTGGAGGAAACATGTCACAGATATTCAATTGGTATCATTGTTAAGGTAAAGTTTTGAACTTAAAGATGGTATATAAATATGTTTTGGGAGATAATGTGCTCCGAACGTGAAGCGGAGAAACGGTTTCGGTTAATTTATTATTTACTGACTGTTAATTTAATTTTTAGGTTTCGAAAAGTTGACAGTAATCTTTCTCTTTTCTTAAGTAATAAGTGTGCAAAGTTAGGTGGAAATCGATCCAGTAGTTTAGGAGGAGATGTGGAACATATCCACATACACACATACACACCCACAATAACTTTTATTTATATTAAGATAGAAAAATTACATATTTCAGTGGTAATGCAGTATTAATAAACATCGCAGGAAGAACGAATTATTTCATCGTAATTATTCTTTCATTGCAGAAGATGAAATGAAAAAGTTTGAATTTCGTTAAGAGAAACTGTAGAAATAAACTTATCATTCCACTCTTTTGTTAAACGAAAGATTATGTTTCCTTGCGTTGAACACTTGGCACACAAAGAAAAAAGGATGGCTTCGCATTTAACTATATAACCATATCATATAGTTATTTTATAACCATATATCTAACTGTGAAATATTAAGATTAGATACTGCTTTCACATTGTTTTCAAGAACGTTGACAAGAATTCACAATAACTCTCTGCAAAGTTGGAATCTTTGCTGCCTTCCCTTTTGTTTCTTTAGCACTTTGCTGTTGGTTTATAATTTATTTGTTATATTTTTTTCTTGGGAAGAAGGTTTCTTTCATATTGAGATGGATTAAGCAGAATGAAAAATGCAGAGCTATAAGAAAATCAACTTATATTTTGAAGAGATTTAGATATTTAGTTAGCTTTTTTTATCTTTTCTTCATTTGGCACATTTTGAATTTATCATGTATTGCATAAAAACATATGATTGATACTAGCAGAAGCATTTAAGTTATCAGATTGAAGTATTATTTTCATTGTGATAGCTTTCATCGACAGTTTAAATGTGAAAGAAATAGAGAAGTAAAATTCAAGGGGAGTGAAAAAATGATAAACAGATTCCATTATGTGCGTAGAGAATGTGTTTCTCTTTTGTCTACTGGGACTTTTGGCTTGAAAACATGAAAAATACGAAACTAAATTTCTTTTCAAAGTGTCTCTTAAAATCATTGAAATTAGATGTGAAGAAGAAGTTTTTTGGTCTGTGTCATAAAAAGAGAAGAAAAATAGAACTTTGAATACCAGGCCTCAAGATAACTTATTTCAGAATGAGTTTTCAGCTTAAATGTCTGGGTTGTGCTGCAAATTTCAATAAGGCGGAATTCGTCATAATATTTTTCTTACCAGGAAATAAAAAAGAAATTAATAAAAGGAAATGGATAAGAATTTTTCGAAAA
The DNA here is from genome assembly GCA_013235015.1 of Araneus ventricosus. Classification (NCBI taxonomy): domain Eukaryota; kingdom Metazoa; phylum Arthropoda; class Arachnida; order Araneae; family Araneidae; genus Araneus; species Araneus ventricosus. The sequence goes on along the minus strand of BGPR01013838.1, from coordinate 15,720 downwards.
GTTATAAAAGCCTCATTATGTAATCTTTCTAGCTGATATATGCAAAATTCTTTTGTTAGAATTTGAAGTAATCTCACAGATAATTAAGCAGTGTTAAGGGTAAACAGACATCGAGGGAGATTCTTCGTTTTTCTGACAGAATGATGAAAATGATTCTCAAAGAAAGAGTACCAATTTTAAACTGAGAGTGGAAAATTTTATTAAAGATATCGCGAATGAATTCAACCGTAATTCTAGTAAAATTTCGGAAATGCACGAAAGACTGCTTTAAAAGTTTTATGTACCAAATAATTAAATAATTTTCTTTATAGAAAATGTAATTTAGTAAAAGTTTTCGCATAAAATTATATATAAGATTATTTATTTCAAGACTAAAAAAATGGGTGTTTGTACTCGTCCATTTTCAGAATTTTGATCTAGAAAATATTGTGCAATATAAATAATTAATTCGTTAATGATATTTAGTTCCAAATGCAAAAAATTGCGGAACATGAAGTTTGTTTTTATTTATTTATATAAATCTAAATGATTCTCTGCAATGCATTGGATATATCAGAATTAAGTAAAGAATTACGTGCACAGCTTAGTTTTGTTTCATCCGCCCGCATGGCATCAGATCTAGTCATGTCAGGTTAATTTATAAATAGACATAAGAAATCACTGATAAGTTTGTAAAGGCCTTAAACAAGCAATACAGTAGGTAATCAATTTTATTACCTTGAGAAAACATATTTACCATAAAATGGCTACCTTCTTTACAATAAGGATAAAAAAAAATATCTAAAGAAAATGACGGGAGGCTGTCTTTTCAAACAGCCGCTGATGTTAGAGGCGTAGGACTACTTTACTTGGTAAATCTTTTGTTTCTCGAAGTTTCTCTTACGTTTTTAAAGCAAGTTTTTTTTTTGTAACTTCTGTTGTTACCCTTTATCTCTAAAATACAATAGTTATGCTTTTAACATATGTATTTACCGAGATATAGAGGATCTCCTATGCGAAGTTTTGTGGCATTTTGGCATGTGAATCAAATTCCTTCCTGAGACCCCAATTGGAGGAACGTAGTCCTACGTTAAAAGACAAGCCGACAAGAATAGAAGCAATTTCTTTCTTTCGCGCATGTGCAGCGTCAACCAGGAAAAAATTGCGAGGTGCAAAGATATAAATACAAATTAAGGGAGGTTAATTAATTGTTATAGAGCTAAAAGTACAATAATATTATCAAAAAACGAATAAAAAAGAACGAGAAGGAAGAAGAACCTGGTGGATGATGTCATCAAAAGACTTGACTCTGCATGGGTGAAGACCTCTTATGACATCATCCACCAGATTCTTCTTAATCTTCGCTCTTTTCTCATTCATTTTCTTTTAATATTATTGTATTTTTACCTGTATGAGAATTGAAACTTCCCTTAATTTGTATTTCTTTACAATAAAATTTCCAAAGTTGCACTATAAATTTTTGACTCTTTTATCGTCAAAATAAGTAGTTTGGGAAAAAATATACTTAAATTTTTCTCATCTGTGATAAAGGACCATAGAATGTTTTTCAGTCAAAACATTGTTTTATATTTTTTTAGTCTGTGTGTGTTATGATTAAAATTAAAAATGTTCTAAGAAGAAATTGATTTTAATGAACCGATAAAATGTACCTCGCTATAACTCAACCGCACGTTTCATAGTTTCCCACTAAATGAGCCAGTAACAGTATTATAATTTTAAGCTAAAAATCATAGCACTTTTTAGGAATACTTATGAAATTATAGTTGTTTTCGTTCCAAGGAGTATAATTTTAATTATCTCCAGTGGTTATAAACAACAGTTGGATACATAAAGTTTCTTGCTGACTTTATACACAATTTCGTTTCCAAATGGCAGGGGCAGTGGAACGTAGAGATAGGAAACAAGCTTCATGCTGTCAAACCAACTGTACAGTCTTGACCTTCTTTAAAGAACAGAAAGGCTGATACTATTTTAATTCGGCTACATGTAGGGCACTGTCACTTGTTGCTCGAAGAACAAGCACCAATGTACTCATAATGCAAATCTGTAAATCACATTTTATCAGAATGCTCAAATTTTAACTCTCAGCGTTTATGTTTTTTTAATACTACTATAATTTCACTTCCTACCTTACTTGATGAAACTCCACATATTCACCTTTTTGCATTTTGCAAAGCAATCAGTTTCTATTCTCTTATTTAAACATAGTTCAGTTTTTTAATTGATCACTTTTTTATCGTTTTGTATACACATGGCAATCATATTTTTAATTTGACATGATTTACAATTTTTCTGGCGTAGTATAACCAACTTCAAGGCTCTTGCTCCAAGAAAACCAAGACAACCACAACCAACCACATTTTAGTTTCCCTTATACAAAGTTCTGTGAATAACAAACACAAAATACCACCGTCAAAAATGAAATTTTCATATGTATCCCTAGACACTCAACATAGTGTAGCATAAAGAGATAAAAAAAGAGACATGAAAAAGCTCATTCAGAAAAATAAAGAAACATTTTACTATATTCCTATAAAAGCACACATCCCGTGCTTACGGTATTTCCTTCACCCTCTCCATAACCCAGGTTTTCCATTTCCAAGTAAACTGCATTTTGTTTGCTCTAGGAATTGCGGCATTGCAATGTTGGTGGGATTGGAAATGGGGAACTTTGCGGTTGAGAGTCCATGCTGGGTGACTACAACGCACGAGTAGAATGTTGGGAAGATTGCTCGTTCCCAAATAATGCCGAAGGTGTTGATGGGAAAGACGAAATTAGGATGTTGGATGGATTCGCTGTTGATCATGATGGATAGGTTCCGGGATCGATGTAATGAACGTTCTTTCAAGTTGATGGTGCTAATGTAAGTTTGAAAATATTTGACAATGAAAAAATATTATATCTCATAAAAATATTGTTTTTGTTTACATTTCAATTATTTATCTCCTTTCTGATACTGGGATATATCTAGGGCCGTTTTAACAAATTTGTGCCCCATGGGCTAGGGTTATTTGGAGCCCCATCAGAACCGTAGCTAGGAATTTGAGCGTGTATTGACCCAAAGAAAATACCTCCGTAATAAAATGATTGAGGCCAAAAAGTACCTGTCCTATGATTACCACTTATAGTCCATTCAAACTGCTCATAAAGAGTCACAAGGAGGTGGTATTATTTTATGTCCCATGATTACTCATTCGTCCCAATTTGGAAAATCGGAGCCTTTTCATATTTTAAATTATAATTAAATAAATATTCTGGTTCAAAATTAAAAGCAGTATAATAAATTTGTAGACTCCCTAGCCCATTGGTGCCCTGAACATGTCGCATCACGACTGATTTGATGGTCCGACCTTAAATGCTTATGATATTCAATGAAGCTGGCGTCTGATATCTCGATGAATTGATTCTGAATTTTTGTAACGGTGTACTTTTACTTTACTGTATATCAATTACTTTAATGCATTTTTTCATATCTAAAATTATTGTTCTAGTGATAATTATCACTAATCCCTTCTTTTAAAATATTAGTGACCATGGTTTTGATGCATTTGATGATATTTTAAAGAAAGTTAATTATCAAAGGAAGTAAATAAAAAGGGAGCTTGTTGAAAATATTGGCTGATACCTTGTAGATTTCGATTTCAAACTTTATATTACTTTCCTATTACATATTCTCTGTCATGATAATGGTTCATGTTATATTAATGCGTATATGACGAAATCCTTGATGCTTATTGAACAGTGGAAATTGTGACGAATAATGTACTTTTTCCTCAAAAGATTTTAACAATTCACATTGCATGTTTAAGACTATATAATGCTTCTAAAATTAATGATGCATTTCGTAGTTTCATTTATTCTATTTTAAGAAAACAATTATAATTTATATTCAAATTAGCAAATGTCTAAGGGTAAATTTGTTAATTTGACAAGGATCCAGTCATGATTCTATTACATTGCTAAAGGTTCACAAACATAATATATTCAGTAAATGCCTTCTTTTAAATTTTAATCAAGGTTTAGGTTAAAACGAAAATTATTTACGAAGGTTTAAATTTATGTGATGTGCCTACTTTTACCTCTATTCTAAAAAGTCAGACAAATTGCATTTGCTCTTGAAATTATATATTATTGCAGTTCTCAGCTTTAATTTAATTCTTTTCTACGTTCACTATCGTAAATATTTTGTACTTTTGTTTTCTTCTAAGTATCAGCAAATTAAATTATATATATTATTTTGCGCAATTAGATTTAATATTATTTTGCGCAATTATATTTAATATTATTTTGCGCAATTAGATTTAATATTATTTTGCGCAGAGATTAAGTTTGCGATATTTCCCCAAATTTTGAGTGTACGCTTGACGAACAAGGAAATTCTAAGGACGAGATTCATTATCCTTTTGTAAGTACCAAAATTATTATTAATAAAAATTTGGGTTTTTTTCTAGATGTTTCATTTCTTTTTAATAGAATCCAGTCATTGTTTTATTTTACAATATGAATCAACTTAATCCGAATTCTTTCAAATAACCAAGAAAAAGCCTAGTTATCAGTCCGATTAAAGCAAAACATAGTAACATGGATACGGCTTAAAAAAACCATGCTCTGTGTGAAAAAATATCGACCGTAAAGGATCAACAAGAGATAAACAAGATGGAAAAGATATACGAAAACTTGTAAAAAAGAAACTAAGAAAGTTAATATTATCCTTCTTTTACACGCCCAGAATGTTCACTCGCAACTAGAGGTATCTAACTGTCAATGGGCAAGGAAGTTGATGTCAACTTGCCAGACAGCTTTCACAGAGATCAGCCAGGAAGCACACTGAACTCCGTGTAGAGCACTGCGACTAGTCAAAGTGCCACAAGATAAGAAAAGGAAAAAATAAAAGTTAAAGAGCTTTTTCTTCACCCTCCGAAAGAACCCTAAGTATAAGAAGATGGCATGTAAGAAGATTTTTGACCTTGCCAGTTCAGATTGGTCTTTAATAAAAACGAAGATATGTCGTTGTTTTTCATAAGTAGTTTGGAAGATGATCTACGAGAAATAATAATAATAATAATCGAAAATGAAATCAAAAATAGGTATATCCTCTCAAAATTTCATTAAAATCTAAGTGAGTCATGCCGTGTGAGAAGATAGGAAATAAAATGCCACTGCGAAAGACATTGTTCTTCCTTCTCTGTGTCTATTTTAGGCAACAGAATTCAGCTATCTGAAGCAAGCTATCGAAAAAAATAACAACAATAACCAAAATAAGAAAGAACTTGTATGCAGTGTTAGAGATGTATTTAATGAATTATTGTAAAAATATGGACTAAAAATTATCAAATAAATATTAAAAAGGTAATCCTATTTGCCGGAATGTCGATTTTTATTGCCAGGGATATTTGAACAGGAATATGTCGCTTTACGTGTATTTGAAAATTTACGAAATGGTGAAGAATAGTACGAATTAAGTCCAAAATTTAATAAACCTCTATTTGAGTCCATAATCCTTTTTCCTAAGCCTATTGGAACAAAAATTTCGGTGATTATAAATATTTTAAAATTTCCTTTAAAACATTTTAAATTATATTTCTTCGAAAAGGATAAAGCAGCGAACAGTATGGGCCTGTCACAAAAATGATCTTTCATTGCTTGAAAGTTAAAAGGCTTAATGACTAGACACATTGTTGCTAATGGACTGGTGCCCATTATCAAAACCGTAATTACTGACCAAAAGGCAATAAAGTGTTCTTCAATGGTGGATTGTATAAGAATTTAAATCTCATACCAAGCGAGACGGCCCGGGGCGGTCTAGAAATTTCCCCTTAACAGCGACGAAGTCCGGTCTGAGGCGTTTGGCTTCTTTTGAGGGGATTTGAGGAGAGGTGAGGTTTTGAGATCGCTTAGGAGATAAGCGCGGTAGGGGTTTCCAACTATCCTAGCCCACCACAGCCCATTTCCGTGCTCTTTAAGGGAAGGTTATAGCAGGGAGTAGGGTGGTAGGGAAAATGACCACCCAGGATGGGAGAGTCCAATTCATGCCACACCATCCCAAAAAGTCCCGGTTTTAAAGGGGCTAGAGGAAAAAAATCGCCTCCGGATTAAAGAGTTAAAAAACATGTGTTCTTCTTCCAGCTCCTTTATTCGACAGCACATTTTGTTGTTCACCATCTCCAGCTACGGAATTTTGCTGAGGTTCTGAGAGCGAAGAATTCTCCAAAACACTTCTTATGTTGAATCTACTGAATAAAATATTCGTTTCTCTCTTGCGTCTTTCTGCTGTGTTTTAAGCATACAAATTTTCTCTCTTTTACTGGAAATTAATTTTGCATTGGCCGATTCAAGTTGAACAATCCCAGGATTTTTTTCCTTATTCACAAATATTTTTGAGTTGTTTAAAATATTATTTGTTTCAAAATAAACAGGAACAAAAATATTGAATTACTTTTGCATTACATCTGATATTAAATAAAATCTGTAACTAATTTTATGATAATTTGAAAAATAAACAGGAAAAAGATATTTCCTCCACATACCGTTTAACTTGAATACCACCAGAAGTAGTGAGTATATATCAAATAATTGTTTCTATAACTAATAATCAATATATCTTTCTCTTCACGAAATAATACTAATAAATTAATATAGTTCTCCCTTTCTTTCATTATATTTCAATCCGTGGAATACTCAGTATTGTTGAATTCATAAAACTCTCCCAAACCCAATCCTTCAAAATTATCCGATATGATGTGTGTGAAAATATTTTTCTGGTCAGAAAGCTCCTTTTTTGATTAGCTTCCCCATTACTCGCCATGCTCTACTGAGCAGTATACATTTCCCTTGATCTATTATCCCTTGAATTTCATACTTGAACTCTACCAGAATTGATGAGAGATATCTCAAATATTTTTTACCATTGCGAAAAATCAATTTAATTATATCTCCACGATGTAATACTAATAAATACAGATAGATCCGGCTTTCTTTCATTGCATTAGAATTCCATAGAATACTAAGCATTGTCCAATACATACAATACATACAATACCCAATCATTTTAAATTATTCGACCATGATGTGCGCGAAAATAATTTTCTAGTCAGAAGTTACTTTTCTTTAATGATCTCCCCGATTACTCGTCATTCGCTGCTGATAAGTAAACATTTCCCTTCATCTATCATCTCTTCAATTTCTTACTTGAATTCTACGTGAAGTGATGAGAGATATCTCAAATAATTGCTACCATTACGAAAACTCAATTTCATTTTATCTACGAGAAGTGACACTAATAAATACAGATAGTTCTCGCTTTCTTTCATTGCATTAGAAATCCTTAGAATACTAAGCATTTTCTAATACATACAATGCTCCCAAACCCAATCATTTTAAATTATTCGATCATGATGTGCACGAAAATAATTTTCTGGTCAGAAGCTACTTTTCTTTAATGATCTCCCCGATTACTCGTCATTCGCTGTTGATAAGTAAACATTTCCCTTCATCTATCATCTCTTCAACTTCTTACTTGAATTCTACGTAAAGTGATGAGACATATCTCAAATACTTGCTACCATTACGAAAACTCAATTTCATTTTATTTACGAGAAGTGACACTAATAAATACAGATAGTTATCCCTTTCTTTCATTGCATTAGAAATCATAGAATACTAAACATTGTTTAATGCATAAAATGCTCCCAAGCCCAATCCTTTTAAATTATTCGATCCGACTAATAAACATGAGGTGTGTGAAAATAATTTTCTGGTCAGAAAGCTACTTTTTTTAATTAGCTGCTCGATTACTCGCCATGCGCTACTGATCAGTAAACATTTCCCTTCATCTATCACTGTCAAGACGGCGAGTATCGACATTTACTCTTTTTATATCTGCTTTATCACGATGGGGTTGGGTTAGATCTATGTTAGTTTGGTTGAATTATTATTTTTACAATGCCTTTATCCTTATTCTTAACAAATATTTAAAGAATGGCAAAGTAACGGGTTTCATTCCTTCGATCAATTTAGAATTCTACTTAGATTGAAGATTCCATAAGCTCGTCTATTTGTTATATTAAATTCCATATGTAAAACAAATGAGGCAATATAACAATAATGATTCTTTGAGCTACTTTCTTGGATTGAAGAGATTAAAAACTTATTTTATTTTTTCACGGAATTACGGAATTTGAGGATTACAGAATCAAAAAAAGGAAGGATTGCGCTGGTCAAATGGAAAGGTCTCGTTTTCAGGACCGGAGGGTTTCAGGTTCAAAACCCGATTTCACCCAAGATCAGCTGTGTGTTGTGGGACCTGGTGAAAAGGGGAGTCGGAACCCTTATACCGACAATGTTAAATTGCCCATTTCGATGTACCCTTTCTCAAAATCTATTATAGATGCATGTTTAAATTTTTTATGCAAGTAAAGTACATCTTTGTAATTATATTGAAATGGTTTTTAAGAAAAAACGCAAACAATTTTGTTTAGAAATTTTTTGTGTATCAAAACCGACAATATTAAATTGGTTATTTCGATGTACCTTTTCTCAAAATACATTATATATGCATGTTAAAATTTTATACATGTAAAGTACTTTCTCATAATACTGAAATGAAGTTTAAAAAAAACCTCAAATATTTAATTTTCACAATTTCTTTGTCAAAATAGGATAAAATTTCATTATGTCAAATTAAATATTTTGTAAATTTAAAAAAATTAGAAATTAATCAAAAGCTCATTTCAGTATAATTATGAAGGTGTACTTTACTTGTATAAGAAATTTAAAACATGCATCTATAACAGATTTTGAGAAAAGGTACATCGAAATGGCCAATTTTACATTGTCGGCATAAAGGTTCCGATTCCCTTTTAATTCTGACGTCCACGGCCAAATGTCGTCCTACTAGAGTGGCCTGGAAGTTTTGAGAGGAAGAAGGTGGCTCTTCAATATCTGCCCCATTTCAGAATTACGAGGTCCGTCCAGAAATAGGCATCATGTTGCTTCAAACCTGGAATTTAAGTAACTAAATTAAAAGAATTTGACACCGAACGATTGGCTAACAGTAAATAATGACAGAAATACTGTATATTCTTCAGATGTTTGCTTCGCAACAATGACTATGTATAGTAATAAAAATGACATATGTAACCGAACTAATTGTCTGAACAGCCCGTTATCTTTTTGCATTTCTCAGTTCGTGTGATTCCTAATGTGTCTTCTTCCTTCTCTATGAATCATAAAAATTATTTGAATGATGAAGAATTTTTTATGCGTAAATTAGCTGCTGTTTAATTCAATGTTAAACAAAGTAGAGCCAGTTATAAAAAGCATTATTGCAGAGGGTCTTTTATTAAAAAAATTAGTCTTTGTTTTGTTACATGGTATTTGTAAATGTCGTTTTTCCAATGATAAGTATTTATATGAATTTGTCAAGTCACATACAACATATTAATGACTAGAAATTGCTAGAAAAGTAAGAGTAATTTCTTACTTCTAGGAATTTCTGGTGCTTACTTCTTATCAAACTTCTACATTAGCCAAGAGACAGTTGTCACCACAAACCATCTTTCTAGCATTCAAAACGTATATTCTCTGAAACCACCCTTGCTTATGATTGAATTAGATTAATCTGCTACAAATCTCATTTCTTCTTACATGGAAATTTATAGTCAAATGCATCCACTTAAACAGAGAGGTCGCGAGATACGAAGCAGAACGCGAAGACGCGCCAGGGGGTGTACGACACCCCAATTTGTTATTTTCCTATTTAAGAAAAACTAGCAGCATTTTTATGGTATTTATGTTCCAAATGATTCATTCAAACAGCTTTAGTTACACAAGAACAAATTTTTAGACGAAAAATTTAGTAAATAATGCATTACATTATTCAGCGCATTGAAAGCAAATAAAAAAATAATTTTTCTTACATACATGTTTTTAACATTTTTTATAGTAAAGAATCATCGATATAATAATCATTATACAATTTTATTGAAAAATACTGCTTCTAATTTTCTTAGATAAACAGGAAAAAAGGATTTTTTTTTTTTTTGAAATTCAAATAAGGATTCTGACGGGCTTTATCTTTAGATCCAATAAATTTAGACAATAATAATACACTTTAATTTTCAGTAAAACACTTTTATAACTGAAAATTAAAGTGTATTATAATAATAAACTTTTATTTTAATAATAAAAGTAATACACTTTTATTTTTCAGAATAGTTTCTACAATTTTAAGATTTTCCTTTAGTATTTTTTTGTGAAAGCGCATATGACATGTATCAGCTGACTACAATTACATTTCCTCCAGAATAATATAACTTTTGTATCAATATCTTGACGTTTTTATTTACACTATTATCCAGTTTAAAAGTCTTGCACCCGAAACAATCTTGTTTTAGAAATATAGAATGTTCTTGAATCCACTTGTTTCCTCACTAAAACTTAAATAGCGAGACAACAGTATTTTTCTGTCCCTAATACGATCACTCAATTGAATAAAGAAAGCTGACGCGAGGACGCGCTAGGGTGTGTTTCCATTAAAACAAGTAATATAAAAAAATTTTAAAGTCAATTCCTACTTAGGTCAACAAAAAAAAATTTTAAAAAAAGGAAAGAAAAATTGAAAAACTGTATTAACATCAAGTGTCATCCACTACAAGTTTAAAACAATTTATTTGAACTTGAGTGGATGAATAAAAAGTATTTTATTAACGATTGAAAATTTGAAGAAGATATATAAATATATATAGGGAGAGTGCGAATTAATAGTAAGAATTGAAAAAAAAGGATTCTTCTTGAAACACGTTCCGTATGTTGAATGTGACCTTAAAGGCAGGTAGAATGTATTTGACTCATTTCAACTAAAGAGAAGTCAGTATTTTTCACATTTTACGTGACGTGGGGTGTCTGACACCCCTTGCGAGGCTGCGTGGGTTAAGCGCTTCCTTTGGCGATTCATATCTTCACGTGGGCGAGTTGTGGTATGTACCGAGGGAAAAATATTTTCATTCGCACCGCACATTTCTGTAAAGAAAGGAACTATTTTAATGCAAAATGCTTTTTAAGAAGATGGGGGACTTTGAAATTAGTTTTCAAAAAAAAGACCAACACATAAACTTTCTTTCAAACTTCTTTTTTCCAAACATTTTATCTTCAAAATATATGCGAATTATCTGCGAATAAAATAGCAATAAAATGGGTATTGTTAAATAATATAAATAGGCAATGGGATCAGAGAAGTAAGTACATGTTTACTTTTCTTTTCAAAATGGTATTGTTTCAGGTTAAAAAGTTCCATATGTCTTAATTTTTAAGGAAATTCAATAAAACCTCCGAAAAGTATTCCTGCTACAAATGAAAAGAAGTATGTATCTACATTTTAGGTTTCTAATTCTTTTAGATAGTTAAAATTCAATCTTAGTTCAGAAAAACAGAAAATTGTAGTGAAAATTATGTAAATTAAATCATCTTTAAAATAAAACTACAGAACAGTTCAGAGTTTTTTCCCAAAGGAACATTTAACTGGCGATAATGGGAAATTAAGATAAAAAATTGAAAATCAGAACGAGTGGGATTAACATTTTAAATCGCTTTAAAATTAGAATGTCTTTTTAAATTTTTTAAAACTAATATATGTAGTGTAAAAGAGTTTTTTAGATATTTGATATAGTCATATTCTAAAATATATGTATTTAAAATTTTATAGCTCTAAGTTATTAATTGGCAAAAAAGCTTAAAAGAATCAGCCCACCGCCCCCTTAGCGCATCGTTTTATAATAACAATCCACTCAACAACAAATGTTATACTATGTCAAAAAAAAAGAATAAATAAATTTAAAAGATAGCTAAGATATGAACTGATATCACTTCCGGACTTTTAGAAATGTTGACAATTTGAATTTCGCGCTTGAATGACTCTAAATATGTAATCCTGACGGATATATAAAGTTTCCTAAAAATACATTTTTATAAATGAATTAGCATTTACCTGAAGCAACATTTTTAATTAAGAAAATTAAGATCATAATTTACCATTCATGTTATCTAATGATTAAAATTTTTCATAGGAACTCTTTTCATAAAATTTTTTAGAAAGTCATTGCAAAAGCTTTCTGCCCGGAGAAATGTTTTTAATTAAGAAAATTCTATTGCGAATTTACTATTCATGTTATCCAATGATTAGAATTTCTCATAGGAACACGTTTCATAACACTTCTAGGAAAAAAAATTTAGAAACTTTCTATTGCCAAACCAGATTTCATTTAATAAGTTTAGAACAGCTTCTAGAAAAGTCTGGATGCATTCCCAATAGAGCCCATCTTTCTTGCAATCAAACATATATACACTGTCCAAACCACTCCAAATATTCGAAAATCACTGTTGCTTACAAAAGAAATCATTTTTATCTGCTATATATCTCATGTTTCTTCACATGAAGATTCCTAGTAAAATTTATCCGCATAAAGAGCTTCCTTCGGTTCTTCATTGAAATCTCAGTATCAACCTCTGGGGAAATTGATTGAGTACATTAGATCACTTTCAACAGATCACTTTTTAAAGAAACTTTGCAGGCTGTTCTCTAAACCATAAATAGCCATTCAATGTAATAAAATGAAGGGGAAAAATATTGGAAAAATTAGCCACTATATTACCTGAAATCTCTATTTTATTTTGATTTGTGTTGGCAATTTGGGAGCCCATTTATTAGGAATTTAAACATGCGTCCAAGCAGAGATATAAAATTTCTTCCACTTCCTCTAAAAAATATTTTTGAGGAATTAATTATCATCTATTCGAAGCAGAGATCTTAATTCAGAAAGTTCCGATGAGAATTTACTATTCATGATATCCAATATGACCAAAATATCTCATAGGAGTAAGTTTCTTAAAACTTTTAGTGAAACGGGAAAGAAATTGCAGAAGCTTTCTGCTGCTAAAACAGTTTTCAGGTTGCTATGATCAGAGCAGATCCTAGATTAGTCTAGACACATTCCCACCAGAGCCCATATTTCTTGCAATCAAAACATATATGCTCCAAAACCATCCTCGCTTACAGATGGAATCACTTTAATCTGCTACATATCTCATGTCTCTTCACATGGAGATTTCTAGTCAAATGTATCCACGCGAGGGTTTCCTCTGCCGGTTCATTGAAGTCGCAACATCCACCTCTGGGGAAATGGTTTGGGGCTTTTTAGAAGAAGAAGGAGACATGGATGACAGAGTTGGAAGGCCCTTTCGCCTGCAACGCCTCATAGACAGCTAATGGGTTTTTTTCTCCACTTCCACTTACACGTATGTATTGGAGCGTACAGAACACCCAAGAGCCCAAGAGAAGAGCACAAGAACATCAGAGATATATCATATAGCAGTTCGTCAATAAGGCTGAAGGAGTGTTTTAGTTTCTGCATGTTGTGTAATGTAGATAAGAGTATTGAAAGAAATGCAGTGAGGGATAGTCTATTCATCATCTTGCAATTTCGGCGATAGTTTGGCGGAAAAAATGTATGAGTGCTATGAATAGTTACGATAGGGAGTAGATGGACTTAGGATTTATTGAATATCTAGATGAAGAATTTTTTAAGCATTTTAATGTATATTTTGAATCTGTTATGAAAGAACACATCTATATTTCTTAATATATACGGTTTTATATCGCAATAAATAACTGATTTAAAGTGAAGATAAATATTTTTTATGTCAGTTAATTAAGGAAAATTCTCGGTAATGAAAGTCTGAAATCAGAAAACTGGGACATTTCACTGTATGGTACCATTTATAAGAAATTTGTGTGCAAAACGTGTGACTGAAGACATATTATTTTAGTTGGATTGAAAAAAAAGTTTCGTCAACTGCTAAACTGATATAGAGGAGAGCTGCTACAAAAGTAATCAACGGCAATAAATTGGCTTAAAATAATTAAAAATAAAGTACTCATATCTCTTCTATTTTGGATGTTCATTTTTGTAAACGAATTTAATACAGATATTCCTTGTACGTTACCGTTGTTAGGTTACTAAAATGTGAATCCGTGTTGTACGAAACAAAGAACAATAATGTGAGTTTGTATCCAAAAATTTTAAAAAATACTATAATATTTTTTATAAGTATGGAAAAATCTACTTCCTTATAAATATTTAATTAAAACATTTTCACTTTCAGCCTTCGTAGAAAACATGTAAGGAATTCATTATGAATAAGCGTATGCTTTAATATCATTTATGACATAAGGGTCCGGCTATTCTCCCCTTTCTCATAGCTGCCACATATATTTAATACAAGTTTGTACATTCAGCTATGTAACCAACCTAAATTAAAATTGAAATTATGAAACTTTGAATTGATGAATTACTTTGAGTACAAATAACGCCCTCTTACAATCACACATGATGTTTTTGCCTTTGTGTATTTGTTTTGTTATGTATGGCCAACCCTTAAAGTCCATAACGTTTGCCAATACTCTTTTGAACCACCCTGTAAATTTGCACTCAATATAGTTAGTATAGTTTACCCAATGAAAAAACTACTGATGTCAATATTTACTGAAATTCAGTTTTATCATAAAAATATACTTCATTGAGTGCTATTTTTTAGTATAGAATTCTTAATTATATTCAGTTTCAAAGGAAACTAATAATAATCATGACAAAAAATACAGAATTAACCCTTAATACTGATACTATTGTCTGAAAAAAATAGTTTTCCCTATGAAAACAAAATATTTAAATCACCAAAGCTTCCACTACATATAGAGAGAGATATGGAAACGGTATTTAAGAGCTTATATCGTTTCAATATATGTAATTTCCAAGAATAGTTCTACGACTATTATTATTTTAAAAATAGTTTTTAAAATGATGTATTTTCGAAATTTCTTCAAAATGTACTTTAGTATTTCGCATAATTTTATGTCGCATAAAATTAAATTTTTCGTTAATGAAGTCGAAACTTTTTTTCTGCTTCAAAACTGAGTTACTTGGAAATAATTTTAAGACTATTTTTATTGTTTGATTTTAATGTCTTTTAAGTCAAACGTGTGCCTTCAAAGCTTTTAAATTTCAACGTTTCACCTTCGTGTTTTTGTTCATCAAATATTTTTCCAGAAGCTTACGCTTGAAACAAGTATGGAGCTGAAAGAAAATTCAACAAATCTATCTCTAAATTTATCTCTTCTATTTTCTTTCAAAACTCGTAATGATACGAAAGTAAAACTTTCATTAATTCAGAAAAGAAAGACAAAATTTGGAATGAAAGTGTCTGAATGAAAATGTAGAACATGCAAATGAAAATTCTGTCCACTTTCTGCTTAATTCACAGAATAATTTATTTTCTCCAAAGAGTTAGTGCGAAAATACTTAGTAGCACATTTTTCAATAAGTTGAAAAATAAAATATTTTACCAAAGTATATCTGCGGGCTTTGATCAAAATGCTGCAAAAATGCTTGATTTAATAAATTCCAGAGAATTTAAAAAAAGAATCCATCTTCGAAACTTCTCGCATGTATAAATTTGATTATGAATTAGAGACTAAAATATGTTTGAACAGAGAAATAACTAAACAGCATTCGTAAAGTACTAGAAATTATTTTAAAAAAGAAACTTCATTTAATTTGTAGATTAAGCAGAACTCTTTCCTTCAGATGCTTAGAATTTGCTTCCTAAAAGTTCCTGAGCAAATTAAGCCTTAAATCCTCTTATTAGCAGACATTTTTAAAATTTTCTTT
>BGPR01013837.1:0-40695 GCA_013235015.1 Araneus ventricosus | reverse complement strand
AAGGTAAGCAAGTAATTAAATAAAAACACAATGAAATACCTATCAAAAATCGACCGTGTTAACGCTCAAGTACGAGTGGAATGACTACAAAAGCGGGAGAAGTTTCCGAATCCGTCAGGCCAGAAAACAATTTTGCCACGTTTTATTTACTTTTAAAGATATTAAGAACAAACAGGTGTAGTAAATTGAAAAAAAATCAAAAATTTTAGTTTAACTCTGGGGAAGGCTGCAGACTCATCGCCCTACCCTCTGGATTCGTCACTGCATCGTTGTATTCATACATAAAACAAATTTAGCTTATAAATGCTCAAAAGTTATTATTTTCCTACTATTTTAATGTTAAGATATTATTTTACTTTTCGCTAACCAATTTACATTTCACTATCTTTACCTCATCACTTTCTTTATCAACATGAGTCACTAGTAAAAAGTCCAGTTATCATAGCAAGACAAAGATCAATTAAAAATATATTTACTTACCAAAAAATGATCTTCACAGCATCAAAGACGATTGTTCCTTATTTAATTTCTCGTCTCTTTTCATAGCATTTGACCAGGCTTTTCTTTTCACTGGATTTCAAGGAACATTAAAAAAATCTTTTCGGGCGTTTTTGCTGGAGAACTTGTATAGCACGGAACGATGCAGTACTTATACGGTCCTTTTGAACTCATTTTAGAAAAAGTAAAGGAAATAAAACCCTAAAACAACGACGTTAACTACGAAATCCGGGAACACACAACGGTGTCAAAGACAGAGCAAGATATTTATATAACATGGGATGGTACAGGCGCTCAAGTCACGTGATCCGCCGTTTTCGCGCAGAAATGAAAACTGAGATTTTAAAGTGGATTTAATAAATTTACAGATTTCCAAATATATGTAAAAATGGCATGTAAATGCTTATTTTTTTCGTTCTCTCTCTATTACAAAAGAAATTGAAAAACGTTCAATTTCCCCACTAAATATAAAATAGTAATAGATGTTAATGGCTGAACCGAAAATATCGTTATCCGACACGCCCCCTAGCTTTAGCTCGATTAACCGGGGTTATACATTTGGATGTAGACAAGGGTGTTTATAAAAAAGTTACCACTATTTCGATACGAAATTTTCCAATATAAACATTTTTTTTCAGTAGTTCGATAGCCAGACTTTAAAGTGACATAATATTATTTAAGGCTTGGATTTTCATATCCAAGCTGGTAGGCACACATTAGTAGTGTAATTCGAAATGAAAAAGTTATCAAAATATGGAGGTTACAATACGAAAAACTAACTGTTTCAAGCTGTTATTATAGTCCGATTCAGCGTTTGTATTCAAAAGTTTCTTTTCACATTTTTACAGCAAATAAGTCCATCGAAGAATATTCCCCCATTAGTTCGGTTAACCGGGTTTGTTCTGTATATAAATAAATTTTGTGCTTTCAGCACGGGATTTTCAAAGAGATATTTCAAATTTGTTTCATATTTTGACTTTTACATTCGAAAATGATTTTCCGCGTGGAAAATCTCACTTTCTTTCATTTAATTCTGCATATTGTTAATTTCTTCACTGCTTAAGATGTGATGTTATGAATTTTCCCCTCGTTTCTATGCTTCGTTATAAAAATCGAAATTTTTCGTTCAAATTGAAATATTTCTTTACATTTTCCCGGATTACCGTGCTTTTGTAAAACCGAAATGTTTATTTATAGACATCAAGCGAAATTGCCACAATGTGTATTTTAATTGAATTTTTGATTGAATTCGGCCTTAACTAATTATTATTTAATATGACAATTCAGCATATCGTTATTTTTTCGTATCGCTCTGCAATCAGTTAATTTTTTTGCTGTTTCAGATTCGATGTTGTACTTTTTTTTCCCTTCGTTTCGATGCTTAGTTGTGAAAATCGAAATTTTTCTTTCAAACTGGAATATTTTTACCACGTTTTTATTAACTCGGTTTCTTGTCTGTCTGTTCGGTACAAATTTTGCAATCAGTTTTAAACTAACTTCCCGATGAGCTGGATACTTGAAACTTTAAACATAGATCAGAACTAGATGACAATGCAATATTAATTCTCTTTCTTGTCTGTCTGTTTATCTGTTAATTTTTTATTTCATATTTTGTGTTTTACCGACCCAGAGCTTCGATAGATGGCGCTGTCCAGGCGTCACTCGTGAATAACGAGGAGGGGGAATCTTCAGTTATTTGTATAAGTGGATTCCACGAAATTTCGAGGCGAATAGTGGCGGACCTTCAAAAAGTGAATTGAAGTTCGGAGGGGAGGGCTGCTATAACAGAGTGGCAATAATTTGTTTGCCGTGAAATTCTAGTGTGGGGGGGGGAAGTAAAATGCTGCGCAGTTGCTAGTTGTTTACACGAAGGTCTCTGCGTCACGTAACTTGATTTTTCAGAAAAATAACAATTTTCTATTTATGATGAGGTGAAGAGAAACTGAAATAAACCTGAAATTTGCCACATGTGTTTGTCGTAATCTCATCAAGATGTTTAAAATCGATTGCAAAATTTCATACACACGTCTAAAAAGCAGAAAATAATTATTTAAATAAAATAAAAATTTTAATATACCACGTTTTTAAAACGGACTAGAAAGTATAAAATAATTTCTTCCAGCGCAATACCGACTCATATCCCCATACAGATTTTAAACGAAAAACGTTGGGCTCATGCAGTATTTAATAGTGAGGAGTAGCTGTCGTTGAGAAGACTCGCATAACATTTCATATCATTTCCATTACGATAAAATTGTTAGTGAAATAATTTATGCATCAATTATCTATTGCATGCACCCCGCGCTTTTCGTTTTAAATCTGTATGGGGTTATAAATCTGTAATGGGCTAGAAGAAATTATTTTATACTTTTTAGTCCGTTTTAAAAACGTGGTATATTAAATTTCTATACAGTTTCACGGACTACCGTAATTTTGTGAAACAAAAATGATCGTTTATAGGCAAAAAGGGAAAGTGTCGCAATGCATATTTTATTTAAGGGTTTTTACTGAATTCAGCAATCGCTAATTATTATTTAATATGATACTATAATGCTTTAACTCAGAACGGAAAAAAGTAAATATTGCATCTTTTGAAAACTTTAAAGTAATGTAAAAGCAAAAGAAATATCAATATAAGATACGGAAAAACGCAATGAAGAACATTCTCATCCTAAATTTCTATGATGAATTCATTCATTTTTATTTTATTCCTGCATTTTATTCTTTCTTCATTATTATAAAAAAATGTTTGAGCTTTTTAAATTTTTATTTATTTATTTATATTTTTTTGAACTCATCAAATATTTAAAGTGGAATGCCTGAATCAACTACAGGCAGAGACAACAAAAGCCCCTTAAATTAGATAATTATCTAAATTCTGCAACTGTCCTAGTTACATAAAGGCATCATAAATTTTTTAAGGATATTGATCAATGTTCTTAAAAATTGTAAAATGTTATGTGTTATTTGGATACCGACAGATATATTCTGGGTTCGGCTTCTGATTGAACAACACAACTCAGCAAGCATTGCAGATAATACCAGAAAGAGTACTTTTTAGCTGATATTTGGTGTAAAATTTAGAAAACGACTTTTTATTTCTAGTATTCTAAGGTTCAATGAAGGCGGCCTCACCCAAGTGCTTTCAGCTTTATCTTGGCATGCTTGTTCAAATTTAACAGGCTTTGGAGGGAAATAGTTTGAGAAATCTCACAAAAATAATAAACAGACTTAGATAGGATGCTACCATTAAAATGGTGATAAAGTTAAAACGATAATAAGGTGTAAAAGTACAATATTTAATCCTATTCAGTCTCAGACGAGCCACCAAAATATCTGAATTTATTTTTCAAACACACACTATAGATTTATTCACGAAATTATAATAATGTTTTCTTTATAACTTTCATTTCCACATAACAGGCCTACTTTCTGCAAACTGTTTAGTATAAAAACCTTAACTCACAGAATGCAACGCACTATAGGACAGACGGTTGGACCTAAAGAAATCAGAATTCACATGTAGTTCTTCTTGGGCCGTAGGCACTTACTAAGATAATATTTTACAAATTGTTAATTAAATTTTTAATAATTTAAAAATAATCAAAATTTTAATCCTTTCCACAATAACACCATAGCATATTATCCTTAATTATCCTTATTTTTGTAACATTACGAAATTTCAAAAGTTCAGCTTCTCGGTGAATCAATTACACTTCCGTAAAATTTATTCTCTAATTTTAATAAATTTTCAAAATTAATTATAAATACAATTTCTAAAAAGTTCTTTAATTGTTGTAAAGAAATTCAAACCAATTTTATTGTTTCAAAAAAACATTTACTCGCGTGCTCTGGCTAATCTTAAGGTTATAAAAAATTTCTTTGTCATTAATTCTAACGAAAAACATTCACTTTCACCTTTATGTACATCATAATATTTTGAAACGGCATTTTTCTCTAAATTGATTGATTTAAAAATGGTTACGTAGAGAATGAAAAGACTGAAGCAATCAAATATCTTCTATTAATTCTTGAATTGTGAATAATTTCGAAGGCATGATATCTTTATCACAGTTCACATGCCAGAATTTTCACATTTAAAAACGGTGGAAAACGACTTATAACCGAATTTATACATCGTATAACAAAGTACTTTATAATTACAAAGAGTACGAATAAATAGGGACTGTGATAAAATAAGGTGTAAATGAGAAATGTATATGCGATGCTTTAATGTAATTAATGTTTTATGAGATAAAGTTTATAGTGATTTAAAATAACTATAAAAATTCTGTAATCGATCCAATCAAGGAAACTGGTTGCCCAGATTAGACCACCAATTTCTTTAAGCACAATTAAAGCAAAAATGCTTTTTATTCTCAAATTCATACCAGCACACAATGCATGAGCCGAGATATGGCATGCATTGTATCACAGCCTCTTCTTCCTTTGTTTCCCCACAAATGGTACAAAGCTCTGTAACTCCAGTTTTTGTTCTTTTTGAAACACCATTTAATTGCTTTAGTGTCCCTTTTTTGCTTTGACCTCTTCCACTTCCAATTTATGAAGGCTGCGTTTAAGATAATAACCCCATTGATTTAAATAGTCCAATTTAGGCAACTGTCTGTAGTTAATACCAGGCAACTTTTGAACAGCAACAAAAAAATCCTCTGTCCCGGGTTCTAAAATATTTTAGTTTTCGTCAGTCATTTTTAGAGAAGACCATGAAAATGAAATATTCAGTTTAATTTCCACGGAAAAAATAAAATTTTCATTTTTAAAAGCAAAACATTTTGTTTATAATTGCACTTCACCGTAAAGGTAACGTTGGGGTCACTCTCTATTTTGCGAAAGTGATATCTAACATCACTTGGATTTACTGTGCTTTCCCCTTTGAAATCATCTAGCAATGTCATCGCGCCAATTAGTTATATGCGCAGAATTTAAAGTTGCAAGGAGTAATTAAGTTTCTTCTTCAATCGCCTAAAGCTTAATTTCGATACATCCAGCCTCCGAATCCAAAGTCGCAAGATTTTTTTCTTTATTTCTTACTAACCACCTTCAGCGACCAGTCGTTTCTCCACGATTATTACAACAAAATCTTTTATGCATAGATAATAATCATAATGGTCCCCTCACCAAAGGTCTTTTAAATTTCAAATTTTAGTACACTTTTAACTTGTACTATTTTAGAAACATTACGTCAGTATTTCGGAAAGAAAACCTTTATTTGAATACAAACCTTTTATTTAAGCACATGAACAAACAGCTTCTACAGTTATAGTTCTTTTCAACTGATATATGTATAGGTTTACCATTTGCCCGATAATCCGGATTAAAAAAATTCGGATTTACGCTAATAAATGCGGCGAGAGAGAAATTAAATTTGTGACAATTTGTTATTTAAAATCGTAGAATTTTATCTGCTTACAGCAGCACGAATTTTTTCGATGATTTTCTATTTGAACAGTTGCAAAAGGGAGGTTGACAAAGTTTTAAAAGATCCCCTGAGCGTCAAAGAATATTCCGTCTTGTCCTGTCCTGGGAAAAAAATTAAATTATAGGACATTCCAGAATAAAATTATCTCATCCGAACAGTATCCTCCGGAAAAAGCAGATGAGAATGTGCATGATTCGCCTAATCCAGGAGCCAGTTGAAACTCAAAAAGAAAAGTTTCGGCAGGTTTGCTTTATTCTAAAATTCATCAATTTAATTTTGATTTACCGGACATTAATAAAAATTATATGTTCTTTGCATTCTGACGGTTTAAATTTTATCATTTCTTTAAACTTTGTGACAGAGTTATGAAAGACATCGGTAGGCAGCAATTGGAATTTTATTTTACACTTTGACCACCCTCCTCGCGGCGTGTCGGTATTTCTATTAAAAAAATTATGGCAACCTATCTGTACACTTTCGCAGTACATTGTCTATTAGATGCATGTCGTTTGCTGTAAAATGTGACTGCTTGTAGCGAATCAACAAATTTAGAAAATTGCACTGACTCTTGCACAATTTAGCATGCTTACAGCGATATCTCTCAAGTAGACTATTGGGAAACTATTTTTCGGAAGTTTCTGCTACAACCCTGACAATATTTTTCATATAATTTAGATGATATTTTCTGTTTCTTAACGTGGTCGTATGTCATGATCAAATCTTTCGCCTTACGTTCTAGAAATAATGCTGGTATGAGGCTGAATTGAAAGGCCAAAATTTTCTTACATAATAATGTAGTAAGTATTTTTTTAAACAGATTTGCCTTTATAATCACTTACATCTGTCATAATTTTCTAAAAATAACTTATGCATTAAAAAGCGTAGATAAAAATTACATTTTTAGCACTTTTTTTATAAGAGAATTTTCTATACATACTTTTGTTTTCTAAGATACCAACGGATTGAAATGACAAACACTTCGTTCATTTAAAGCCTGGATTATTATGGGCAGACTGGTAAATACAAAATGATTCGCTCCTGGATCTTACTCGTACACTCTATGAGCAAAAGAATCTTTCCCATATAAATTAATATAAAATACAAAAAATATGTTCCATGCCGAAACAATTACTCAACAACCTTTAAGTACATAACGTTTATTTAACGAAACATATATGTAACATTTTCAAGGGGCTAAAAAATCATCTTTTCTTGAATAGAGGAATAAACTAACCTGAAATGTGAATTCGATTTGCAGAAAAAAATCGAAATAAGTAGTTTATTATTTAGGATACAAAACTAATACTGTTTTACTAGAAAGCTCTCTAGAGACATTTGTATTTTCTGACGCTTGAAATTTCTGCGATAATAAGATATTGTATTATCGTTAAATAAATTTGTAGCGCTCATGACCACTCGCTTATTAGGGCGATATTTCTCAATGTACGATACAATAGTTCCCCATACTTTCAGCATTTTTCTTGTTGCGCCAATGATTGATGCTTTTCTGTTACCACGTCCTCCTCTCACAAACTCGCTTCCACAACTTTTTCTGTGGGCATTTCGGTGGCCAGCTCTTGGCTGTGGTCTTTCACAGGCTCATCGTTATAATTTTACACCTCAGTTCCATGATAGTAGCCAAAGACTGAATTTCATTGACTGCAGGCTTCACAGGTACTGTCTCAAACCTCCCAAAGTCACATTTAACAACGCTCTACAGTCAAATCTTCTTCAACGCAGAAGTGAGGGTTCTCATGGTGATCCTTCTCACGTATTTTCGATGATCTTTAAACGGATAACGATGCAGAGTGATATTTCCAAAACTCTCTCCGAGTAAAACTGGTACAGCGGTGAAGTCTGAAAATAAGCAGTGCTGGAACACTTTCAAAGCAATAATGAAATGCTCTAAGCTGGGTGACAAAACTCGCGCCGTTTTAAGGATGTTTTCACACTTTTTTAAATTTATTTCTCGTAAGAATAAAGCAATGCCGGAACGACGTTCCGGTGCGTGCCGGCTGCACTACACCCCTGAACTAGTCCTTTCGCGGTCGCATGATGGCTCATTTGTCGCTTTAATAAAATGTCTAAACAAAAGTGTGGAAAAATGTGTGATCACGAATGACCAAGATTCTAATGGGACAAATGCTAAACACGGACTGATTTGGCAGTCGCACATTCTGGGACTTTCTCTCTCGTCGTCAATCGTTATGCGAAACATCTCTTTAAGCAAGACATTTTTTTCCAATTTATTTTGCTCGTTAAGCGAATTACTCGTTATAAGATTTACTCGTTAAGCAATGTTCCAAAGTACTGTTATTTCATATGGATAAATTACCAACACATGGAAATTTTAATGCGCAAAACTGCAAGTCCTAAGATTTAATTATTATTATTAGTGTTCGATTCAGGGCTTGTAGGTAAAAATTTTATCTATACTTTTACTGCAAATTATTCCATTCAGAAATATTTTCCTTTTACTATGTAAGTAAAAATTCTTGCAGTAATGTGTCGAAGATCTGAAGGCAAAGAATGTAACAGCAGAGTGCTCTGTAATATTTTTACACTCCGTCTTTAAGGCTACATAGAAGCTTCTGAGATAGGACTTTGGCACAATATGTTTAGGTTTTCGGATTTTTTAACGCACTTTTAATGACTGTCACTAAGAGGGATAACGAGGTTTCCTATAATATATTCTCTTCCCAAGATCTAAGTAAATTTTTAAAAAAGAACGAATTAAATTCTCATTCGACAATGCATCGCGTTTTCCGTCCTTATTACATTTTTCTTGGGACTGACATAAAAAAGAAGAGCCCTAACGAACCACTTCAGATAATGGGGAAGCATGTGAAGTGAAAGATGTTGATCCACCCATGGATTTTTCGTTTCATATTTTCTCCTCATATTTTAAAGGAAATTAAAATGAATAGTAGCGTGAAATTGATATAAGTATTTTAAGTTTTTGATCGGCACAGAGAAAGATATAGTGCAGGAATTTTAATTTAATCATTTTCGTCGTAGTAGCTCTGCTTTTTATTATCTTCTGAAATATTTTCTGTAGTAGAAAAGAGTTGAAACTCTGGAATAGAGAAAAAAATCTGAAAATATATAATTAAATACAAATTCTAATCTACTCAGGTAATATATATTTAAAAGCCGAGGCACCAGGTGATACTAATTAATCCCTCCGGATTCAACATTTGACATTGACATGTATATAAATGTAACGTTAAGTGAATGAAATTTATTGAAGCTCTGTTTTCAAATAGCTGTGCAGGCTGCTCCAAATGCACACCGAAATTGACAATTTATGAAAGCACGCAGTAGGGTTTCAAATGGAAATTTCCAGGTATACTAAGTAAGAATGTACTCATGTTTATAACAGAATTACCACTATTTAAAAAGAAACATCTTCTTTTGGAAACATTTTTGCAGTAATAAATTATTGTTTCTTGTTACTTGCAGATAACCATTTAATTTAAATCCTGTATTTTTGTACTCTGGCTTGTACATTATAATATAGTCTAGGACACTTCAAATTTACAATATGAACGTGACTGTACTTTCGGCTCACAGTGGTTTAGTTTAGCTTTCCAGTGTTGCATCTAAAACTAACAGAAACTTAAAATTTGTATAGTTGAAAGGAAATGGACTTTCTTAACATTCAGGAAGGTTTGGATATTTTTTTATATATAATAATTTTCTTAATTTTTCTTCATTGTTCTCTATGGAAGAAACTGTCCCAATCTACTCAAAAAATGACAATAGCTGAAACATATTTAAGAAGACCTCTAGAAAATTTTTCTAATTGAAAAAAACAGTCTAAAAATAAGGGGTTTTGAATTTTAGTAAAGTCTAATGAATAGGGTTTTTTCATTTGAAACATTTCAAATTTTTGCCTATTAAAATGCAACGGATATTCAATTCAGCTGTTGTGAATGAGATGCCATACTCGCGAACGTGATAATTCGCCGTCAGTTTTAATAATGTATGTTTTGGATGTGTAAATAAATCGTTGTTTCCTAAATAAAGCTTAATTTTATTATTTATACACAAGGCAATTGGTGATTATTTCGGCATCTGTCGAGCTCTCTCAACCTGGATTTTTCAAAAAAATTAGGTAATTTTTGACACTACTTCATTGTGTACCTGCGATATCATATTTCAGTTACCTTGGCATAACTGTAGCTAAAGCGTTTCATCCTTCACCACTCTCTTCTGAAGGAATAATTTTCAACTACTTTATTCATTTACTACCCTGCACCTCTCTACAAATTTGGCGCCTGGTCTGAAATTTCCCAACCATCTATACTTACTATGGATGCAGCTTCAGATTTTAAGAGTGTTCTTTCAGAGTTTCTGGACTTCTTCAACCCTTTTTCAATTCGTAAGTCAGCAATCCACGATGCAGTATATCATTTATTAAACCTTAGTCCTTCCGTAAAGGCTAAGCCAAGAAGGTTTCACCCAATGTTATACGGTGCTGTGAAAGCTGAATTTGAATTCCTGTTATCCGAAGGCATCATAAGACCTTCAAAGAATCCTTTAAGTTCTCCTCCACATGTAGTGCCTAAATCAGACTCGACAGTACGCCCTGTAGGATATTACAGGGAGCTAAATACTGTTACTGAGATTCACAACTATCATAGGTATTATTTTCAAGATTTTGCGCATGCACTGCATGATGAGAAAACATTTTCCACAGTGGATATCTTCAAAGAATTCCGTAAAATTCCAATAACTGAATGTGACAAAACAGCTGTAACAGCTCAATGGGGCTTGCACAAATAAAGAAATTATGTTTTCGTCTAATGAATGCAACTAAAATTTCTTACTGTAAAGACAAAGTCCATTAAAAGTGCTGAAGCAACAACTTTCAGGAAAATCCCATGCCTAAATAATAATTATAGTATAAGGGTAGTAGGTATGTTTTGAACATAATGATGGTGCTGGTGGAGACGCAGCTATTTCATGAACAGTCCTATTCCCCTCCTCCACTCACATCCGTTCTCCTCCTCAAGATCCCACAATATCTACCGATGTACCTGGGTTAGATCTGACGATCACACGGTTTGCAGACGTATACTTAAAGATAGGTTACTTAAAGTACAGTAGAAGATAACGCGTGTATCAGTCCGACTAGTCAAATAGTGTTCGATTAGTTTAGTTTAGCTATATTAACGACCCGTTTTGAAGCAACACGAAGACTATTATGTGACGTAACTCGTAATTTTGCATCGCTTTCAGATGACAAGGACGACACCTGAGCTGGCATGTCCCCTCTCTAAGATTCCTCACACCAGCGGGAGGGCGTTTGGCTACTATTTAGAGTTCACAGACACAATGCATGCCGTATCTTCAGTGGAATTTGGTTTCGAGCCAGGAGCATTTCGGCCCCTAAGCTGAGACCTTACGATTAGGCGACATCGGCCTACAAAACCATTGGAAAAAGTACAATTTCTGTAATTTGCCTTAAAAATGCTAATATTACTAACCATGAAGAAGAAGAAGGCTCCGAACACACGGGTCGGCTACGGCGAATTAAGCTGAGAGCTGAAAACGTGTCGGTGGTGTTCACACGGGGCGTTTGGCGAATCGTCGCTGCATGGTGGCGCTGCATATTCGGCTTTCGTGGCCACATTCGGCGTTAATCTTTCTGAGTGAGTGATATACGTGGATCAGAAATGGTGACTTATTTGAATGAAGGGATTTATTTGAAGAGCTCCCATCGAAGGAAGAATTCATTGCATATCATGAATAAAAATTTCACAACTTATAATGTATGGAACTGTTTCAGAAAATTCTCAATTGAATTCAGGATAACACACATTAGTATATAATTTTTTGTTTTCCGGTGCCTCATATGATGTTCTCACAAATAAAAGAATATCCTATGGATATTCTGCTTATCCTGATAAATAGTAGGCATGTAATTGAATTTAAAATAATTTTATTTTGATATAAATTCCGTGTTGAGTTGTTTTTAAACAATATAACAATTCATAATGATCATTGCATGTGTTATTTTGTAGGGAAAAAATCGCTTTAAAAAGTAAGCAATTTCATATTTTACAAAGGCTAGGAATGAGAAAAATTATTTTTCATTATATTTTTATTTATTATTTTCAAATCACATTTTTCAAGTAAACTAGAAAAATTATAAAATTTGAACATGAAGAACTGAAAAGTTTATACGTTATACCTAAAAGTTATGTGCTAAATATTGTTCAACTGACCTAAAACATTAATAATTTTCAACCGGTTCGTTAAAAAATATATATTATATGCTTTTTTCGCAAAGTATAAATATAAATATATTCTGAAATTTGTTAAAATTAAGGAAAAAATTACACAACTTTGAAATTCACGTCATTGAAATGATTAGGATGGAGTCGTCGAATTTGGACCATCTGGACGTTGTATACTGCACTGTGGTGAAGAAATAAATCTAACGAAATACAAGTAACTGACTTTTTTTGTAGCTTATTTATTTATTAATAATTAACTTTTTATGAAATGGACTTTAAATTAGGAAAAAGCAAATTAAAGTTTAGAAACTTCCTTAATATCAAAAATTTGATTCGGATCTACATTCCTGATGATAAAACTGTGTACCAAATTTTATCCATCTAGCTATTCAAGTTTTTGAGTTATAGTGTTCACATAAAAACGGACAGACGGACAGACAGACTTCCTGTAGACGATTCTTGTCCAAAATTTCATTAAAGAAACCCTACAAATTATGTGTCAAGATCACATACCAAATTTCATCCCCATAGCGCTAATAGTCTTCGAGTTATCGTGTTCACACAGACAGACATAATTCCAAAATTGTGTTTTTCGGATTCAAGGAGGTTTAAAACTTGGAGATTCGTCAAAATCTCGAATTCGAATTTTTTGACGATTACAATATTAAATGTTGATTTAAACTTAATGCATTTAAATGAATCAGCGACCAGTTTAATTAATGTATCAGTGAAAATCTGAATATAAAGCGTGTGCCGATGAAAAGACTATTTCCTTGAAAAAAAACCCGTCCCCTCATATTATCGTAGATATGAATTTTAGCAAAAGCATTTATTCACAATACGCCTGTTAAAGATATTTATAAGAAAATAAAATATGAATATACCTTTATAATAAAACAGTTTAATTAAGCTTTTATTATCAAATAAAATGTATTATAATTATCCTTCTAAATAAAATACTGCATTAAAATTACAATTCAATAATATTTTCGAAAGTTATCTCGAAAAGGTGAAAAAAATTAACTTGATATTACATTTTCATCCTGTACAAATATAGACACATTCGCTTTAATTATTTGTAAAAATTCATAATATCAGCATAACAAAATATAATTAATCGAAAAAGGAACAAAAAAAATGTTTTAAATCATCAAAATTGTATAAGTTTTTATTTAACTTTAAAGAACAGAATCGGTTCTTGGAGCTGCCATCCGGGTAGAGCGAAAACGCTTTCGTAAAAAACACGTGCGAACACTGTCACTCGTTACTATGGGAACATGCGACGATTTGCCGGCGAAACCGGGGCTGTTTCATTGGGGAAGGATGATACGTGCGCGACGAGATCTGGTTGCACAACTTTGTCGCGCCAGTGTGAACAGCGCCATTAAAGAATACGGGGTCATGTGTCGCCTCACAGCCACAGCTTTCGCCGTAAACGAGGCGTCTGTTCGTGGCCTAAGGCAACCCTGATTCCAAAGTTCTGCTTTGCGGCTGCGGCTATACTGCTTCAGTGAAGCGGTCACATGTCAGCAGCAAACGGAGGGCGCTGATACATTTTAGCATACAGTAAGCAGAACCATTCATTTGTAGCATTTCTGAAGTCGGGGAATCACCATATAATAGAGACATTAGACGATGTTTAGGAATTGCACCATAAGTAGCTTTTAGCAGGGAATCAGGGAGGCATGGGGACTGGGCAAGATAGGCAAATGATAATCGCGCCCAAGCGAGAATGTGAAGAAAAAATAGGTTTAAGAGATTTGAAAAAATTTCATACCTTTTTAAAATAAATTTGTTGAATTTGTAGCTTTAGTTTCAATAAAGCCACTATATAATCTAAAATCATTGATGTTCGAGAAAAATATATTCACATTTTGAATTTCTATTACATAATTAATTAAAAACATACATCAAGGTTTCCTTAACCAGATTAATAAATACAGATGAAGAATCTTGTCAGTTATAAAAAGTTTCATGACTCTAATTAATTAATATAATATTTTTTATTTTTGAAATTGCAATTTTTCACAATGAAAACAGTTTTAAATAAATGGGATCTCAAAAAACGGTCGCAATTACAACTATTCCGCAATTCGTTTGTCCCCGTTTGAGAATGGAGCAAACTCTGAACTTATTAGGTAACTGTGTAGAGCGGTTTGTAAGCGTGTGAATTACTTGCGACATTCTTTGAAAATTTCCTAATGATGAGTACCTGAACCTAAAATGAAAGCAGTGGTAGACTTGTGGAAAGGTCTCATCTTCGTTCCCGGATTGTTCTAGGCTCGAAGCCCAACTTTAATGAAAGTCCACCGTGTATGGGAGCCTGGCGCACGTTAAATCATTTCTAGAAGGTGAAACGTTTCCTCGCTAATGTGGTACGGAAGCTTGGAGAGGGGTGGTCGATCAAGTTTCGTCCTCGTCATCCGATTGCGGTTTATGGTTACGAGGTCCTTCCCAAAATATCCCTTGGGTTGCTTCGAATGGGTACGTTCATATATCTAAACTTAATTTAACTAAATAATTTATTTAAGTGTAAAAATTTAATTAATTCTATGTAGTCACCACACAGCTCCTCATGATGATGAAGTAAGCGACCACAATGTTAATGAAATTCAGAAATAGAAAGACTTTTATTAGTGTCTTGGGTTTCTTATGGTATTAAAAATCCTGGTTTCATGTTTAAAATTTTAATAATTTTATTTTATTTGCAAGTGAATCAATATGATCGGATTCATACTCATTTCTCTCATTCTATTTACATTAAACTGACAGAATCTCAGATACTCTCAATTGCCTTGTATACAGACACTTACTCTCATAAAAAATTTCAGTCATTTATTGCGCTTGCCTATGGATGTTTACTAATTCCTACAAGATCATGAGGTATGAATACGTTTTCACTTATGATATTTCTACTTTTGGTTTTTCTTTTGCTTTCTTTCCATTGCTTTAAAAGTACTGGAAATATTTGGAGATGATACTGTGTCAAAGACTTCATTTATCAGTTAAACAATCACCTTTTTTTGGCATATTTTTCTTTAGGTTTGCTCGTTTCTCCTTTCTAAAAATTTATTTCAATTCGGCGTTTATACCTATAAAAAGAAAAACTAATTTGCTATCATACATGCAATACGCGAAGAGCAAGCTTAATTGTTAGAAGTGCAAGCTTACATATACCTAATTATTAATTGTTTTGTTTAATAAGATCAGATGAAAAGAGACTTTTATGTCCTTCAAGAATTGACAGCATGGTATTCTTTGGTGGAGTTTTGTGCATGAAACTTTTCACAAAACTTTCAGGAAAGAATATTTTAGGTCACCCACTCATTTTTTTTTAAAAATTGTATTTAGTTTCATCGTAGGATTCATGAGTAATAAGTGCTCAGTTTTCCAAGCCTTAGCACTCAGTTGCCCCTAATCAGTTTTCAAAATGGGGCAACTTCTCCATCCATAATATTCTTATACTAATCAAAAGATTTATAGTAAATAAATTTTTAAAAAATTAAACTATTGATGCACTTTTTAAGTGATCTAGTCTTTTTCTCATCATATTTATAAAATCACAGTCATGAGACCAGTTTGAATCGGGATGTATCTGAAATTGCATTTGCAGGTACAGTAAATACAAATAAAACTTTATTTGAAATTATTGTATCTCTGTTCGACTTATTTTTGCTGCAAGAGACATTTAAAAGTCACTGTAACCAGACTCCGATTATGAAATAGGCAAGTGCCTTTGTACCCGCGACTGTGGGGCCTATTAAAATCAACTATAGTTGGAATCAGTTCGCTAAATTAAAGAAGAGCCTAACAATATTTTGTTAAAGTATTTAGATCGTGTTAAAAAGTTTTGTAATTTTTTCTTACCATTTGTTTAAAATTACTTTCAAATTTAAATTTTAAACTTTTTTATTCGTGAAGTATGTGAACCAACTCTCTTGAAGGTGATCCGCGATCAAACATTACATCAGCTTATCGCAATATTTGTCACTAAAACCTGCTTATTCTGATATTAAAATTAAATCAATAAAGATATGTGGTTTTGAAAGATAGGGAGGGAAAAAGGGCATCCCATAAATTACATTGCCTAAGGGCCCCCTAAAGAGCTTAACCAGGCCCTAAACGTAAGGAATATTTATTAAGACTTTAATTTAACTAGACTTAGTTTCTGTTTGTGAAGAGGGAATTTTGTAATCGATTTTTACCTCACCTATTGGGGTGGGGAAGTCCTTCAGTTTTGAAATTTTGGACACTTGTGTAATTTTTATGGCAACGTACTATTTTAATATTTTCAGAACATAATCAAGATTTGGCATATTAATTTAATTGAAAAAATTCCCATCGTGTGGCGATATTTTGAGATTGGCTATGGCAAAAATTCATTACAAGATTCTATAATATTTTTAAAAGTGATTTATAACATAAAGACAGAAAAGTAGAAACTAATTAAAATACAATAATTATATCTTTTAGTACAGAAATAAAAAAGCAGCTGTTTAAAAAATTGCTTTTATTCTTTTTAATTTAGAAAATTTGTAAATATCAGAGGAAGGAAGTTAGAATTTGAATTATTATAATTTTTTCAGAAAATATTCTAGTTTTGAGAATATCAGTAAATTTAAATAAAATTCTTAATTCTACAGAAATTACATTTGAAAAAGAATATCCGAAGTTCATATCCTCTCAAAGTTTGGACAGATTGCTGTGCGAAGGAGAAAAATGTAGCACGCCATGTCGAGATTCGCACCAATGACCTGTTACACGTTGTGCCTGATCTCTACCGACAGTACTAATAGGAATCTGGCCGAAATTTTGTTCGGGTAAATACAGAATTGATTTCTTTGTCAGCTTGCCCGAGGGTAAATGAACCCCTCACCCATAGAATAATAAGGGCCCTCAGAATGTGTATTGAAGAATGTGGCAGAGAGTGGGAGAGAAAGAGAAGAACACCCTCGAGCAAATTTCCAGCTGCTTAACGAATAAACGAAATGGTAAATATTTTTCTCTCGATTTGGGTCCATCACTGACGCAAAGATTTAAATTATAAAAATAATTATTTAATTGCTCCGTGTATTTTACATCCTCCCATCTTGAGCTGTTGGAAGAAATCTTAACATTAAACTAACCAAAAAATTAAAATTTGGAAAGAATAAAACAAACTAGCTAATCCATCGCAGAGCATCTTCGGTCCTGTGTCTACTCTTCGGAATTAATACATTAAATAAAATATTAAATCAAAAATCTTAAAGTATCTCTACATGCATATGCAGTCACTCAATAAAGGATTGGGAGACTTGGCATCTATCGTTAGTTAAGCCATATAAAAAATATTAATCATATTGAAAATAAAATAAAATCATGCTTTTACATTTAGCAAACAGAATATAAGCAAAAATCTCATTATTTTATAATTCCAGTTTCTCCTTGCCTTTTAAATTTCACTTGTCATCAACAAAATTTCAAATATTATTGGGATACTTTTGAAATGAGGACTAGTAAAAATGTCACGCCAATGACACTGTATATACTATACAGTATTTTAAATGAAATATTAAAAAATAAAGTTTCCGCTTAATGTCTCATATTTTTATTTTTGCAATAACCGCCATCCCCATATCGGACATCAATAATAAAATTGCATCATTTAAACACTTAGCATCGCACTGTAAGTCAGTGGCGTAGCTACACCTTTTGTCGCTCGGGACGATCTTGAAACATGCCGCACTTACAGATACATTGGGTACATAAACTTCGGAATTAAAAAGTAAATAAAATCCAGGTAAAAACATTTTATTAGTAACATAATTCGCCGATTGACGTCATTGATGTCCGTAGATACGTTGCGCCATCGCGTGGGCAATTTACCAACAAAAGGCAAGAAATGAGAATGAATTACAATAGTTTTTTACGTACACAGTGATTGAGATTGTGCCTCTGCTCTTCTTAGCTATAAAATTGTTTTTCTTCATGTCTGATTTCTCCACCCTTTCGAAGTGCCCCCTGGGGGGGGGTTGTTGTTGTGCTTTTTTTTCTGGCGCAAGAGCCATGAAATTGACCAGAAAAAATGTAAAATCATGTCATGAACAAAATATAAGTTTGCATATGTATAAAAGCCAATGTAAAACGTTTCAAGTTAAAACCGATCTATTTCTACTAATAATAAAAGAGAATGTCTGTGTGTCGGTCCTATACAGGGCAGATAGCTAGAGCTACGAAATTTGGCACAAATATTCTTTGGAGGCAATTCTTTCTTTGTGCACATCGGAACCGTTTTTAAAATTTTTAGAATTAGAATTAGAGATAGAGAATAGAAAGTATTAGAGATAGAGTTTAGAATTAGAAATTAGAATTTTAATTAATTAAATATAAGCGAAATGTTGGAGTTTTTCCTTAATAACTTCCGAAAATATTATAGCACAAAAACCATTTTTACGCCATCTGAAAGTGCAAAAAATGAGCATTTCAATGATATGAATTAAGTTGCCGCACATTTTTTTTCTAATTTTAATAATCTTTAAAAAAAATTTTTTGGCATATTTACAACAATACTTTTTATTCTTGCAACGCATTTCGAACCGTTTCATTATTTAAACAAATATTGAATTGCGTAGTAAGAAAATATCTTACTGGATTTTACTTTCTTCTTTTATATGATCAATATTTCTTTGAAATATGTAAATAAAGTAATCAAGATAGTTATTATATAATGAAATAATCCATTTAACTGAAAGATTATCGTTGCTATCTTTTAATTCTTTTTATCAGCGTGTTTTAAGCCAACTAGCATCCGTCTGGACGTAAAATGTGTCTTGCCAATGGAATGTTGAAATCAGTTGCATGTTTTACGTTAATGTAGACTAGTAACAGGAGACGAGAGCAAGGATACGAAATGAACACGAGTTATATGTCTATAGCAATTTGAAGTTTAAAACAACTTTTTTAAGGTATCATGAATATTAAAATAATTATAAGTGATTCAGTTGGAATTTTATTTTTGGCGATCCAGCTGGTCGCCGAAGGTGGATAGTGACTACATAAGAAAATAAAAACTGATCACGCTTTCAAAAATGCACAAGATGAACATGTGGAGTTTCTCCAAGTAAGGTAGATAATGAAATTATAGTAGAATTAAAAAAACGTAAAAGTTGCGAGTCACAATTTGAGCATTCTGATAAGATATGATGGACAGGAATAATACGGTTGCATTGTGATCACATTGGTTCTTGTTCACCGAGCAATAGCCGCCTGGGGCAGAGCGACCCGCTTTAACTATGCATCTGTTGTAAGTTTCAGGTTTTGATAACCAACCCATATAAAAAACAATATTTTTTTGTTTACCAGCCTGGATAAAACGAATCCGAGCTATATCCAAAAAAAAAAAAATATGTGCCATCGAGATATTCGTTGTATGTGATTTGAAAAATTTATAAAGAAAAAAACTTCTACTAAAATAGTGGTAAAAAATTATCAGTAACTATAAGATCAATATGGTCTTTAATCCCAAAATCTTCTTTTAGAAATTGTTATAAACATCGATTTCTTGTGTTACTTTTGGAATTTTATAAATGATATTTGGCATATTTACAACAATACTTTTTATATATTGATTATCAAAACCTGAGACTGATTATTTCAGAGAAAAGAGATATTGCCAAATTCAAATATATAAAATAGCGTTTACAATACAGCAATATACGAACGCAGATGTTTTATTGTTTTTAAATAAATAGTCCAATAAAACCGTCAATGAAAAAGGGTTTGGTTTGCGAAAGGTCGGGTAGTTTTAATTTTTTGACAGGCTGTTATTGCTGGACCTCTCTCAGAAATCCAAAATTTCGACATGGGTACGCAGTTGCGCTCCACGTTGTGTCGAATTAAACTCAAAATAACTGATTTTTCTATGTTTTCCCAAGACATCTCCTTAACGGCTGGTTTTACAGAAAAAAACCTATGCTACAAATTTAAACTAGAGTAAATTTACCACAGTCTAAATACAAAGTCAGCTCTGCAGCTTAGAAAAAGACTGAGATACAGTATTTCAAGAAATTACTTATTTCCAAAAAAGTTGCGGAAATTGTGATATTTTGACGGTTTTTGCTGAATGTCTGCTAAACTATGATGTTTAGAACAATTTTGATATTAAAAATTTTAAACCTTGAGAGGTCGCATCTCTAAAAGTTTAACCGGTTGGTAACAAGAAGTTGAAACACATTCAATTCTGTCGCCAATATGGCGGATTATGCACTGAGCTTCATTAGCAGCCAACTTGCTTTGGTGATTTGGTGCTGTTTTAATAAGAGAGCGTTCGAACTTCTAGATTTTAATCGTTTAACCATAGGTCGCGTGGTGTCTGGCCCATAATCGTACACATTTTAGTTTCAGTTTAATAATATCGTTCATTTTTTTAATTTTTATTCGTTTATCTGTGTTTTACTTCATCTTATGTCATTTTTATGGGGAAGAGAACGTGTAATAATAAAATACTCAAAGGAAAACACTGTAAATACAACATCGCATACATCTCTGTCATAAATTCATTTTAGTCTCTTGAATAACATTTCAAACGTCGTAAGTTATATAAGTGAGAATAAATGACAAAACAATTATCAATAACTAAGCAATTCCAATTATTTACTTTCAGTGAATGGGTTGCGTCGCTTTGTGTGTGGGAGAACATAACTTTGACTAAAACGCACACAACTGGGTCTAGATCACGATCGGAAATCTACGAATGGAAAGTAAACATTATGGAGGACTAGGGGTAGAGGTATATGGCCCCTGGTGGCCCTTCGGTCAAGACTGTTAGACAGAGAACTGAACTGATTAGATCGAGTAAATGTGGATACAAATGTATACGCAAAGATGAGTTTCGAATCATTCCTCGTTTTGTTTTAGACACCGACGGCGCTTTAGTTTATACGAATAAAGATGTTGTTTCTATAGCCGTTGAGTTGGTTATGTGCATCATTACTTGGCGGACCTATACGTGGTGACCCGGGTACGTGTTAAGTTTTTCGTCTTGACTTTCCGATCGAGTCAAGATGCCGAATCGTCAGGATATTAAGATTATCGAAAGTAGTAATTATTTCGCAGGTGTATCGGCTGTAGCGATTAAAACGTCAGCTTTCTAAAGTGATATATCAGAGTTGTGGTTCGCGACACTTGAATCTCAGTTTGTGTTGGGAAATATTTCGGTTGATTCTACCAAGTTTCATTATTAGCTTGCGTTTCTGATTTTTTTTTCTTAATGCGCCTGAGATCGATTCCTATAACAGCCTGAAAACTAGGTAAATAGCTCAAAATGCTGAGTCTTAATATGTGCGGTTAAAAAGAACTGCTTGCATGCATGGAATTGGGTGATAGAAGGCCCTCGAGACGTCTTTGCAAGAAGATGAGTTCTGCTTCTGATGAGATTTCACCTGAGTTGTTGAATAATGCTTGGATGCAGCGATTACCTGTTCAAATACAGCAAGTTCTTTGTGTTAGTAGTGATAATTTGCAAGCTTTATCTAAAATGGCAGATAAAGTTTTTGAAATTTCGAGAGATGATTTAGTGCCGTCAGTATCTGCCAATTTTCAATCTTCAGATGTAAGTAAGTTCGAATATCGCTTGGTAGCTATTGAAAATAGACTTTCGAGTCTAGAAATTCGACGTAGATCACTCTCGCGAGGAAACACTGAAGGTTCGAAGTTCTAACAAGTGCAAATATTGTTGGTGACATCTTAAGTTTGGAAATTAAGCAAAAAGACGCCAACAGTCATGCACTTTTAATTCGGAAAACTAGTTCATCCTTCCTTTTCGGCACTGACGTTAAAGAAGAGCTTGGTTACGCGCTTGTTTGTTTATGATGAGATTACTGGTCGGGAAATGTTGGCTGACACGGGATCAGCAATTAGCATTTTACCTATTTTAAACTTTTCCAATCGGCGGTACATATGCCGTACAGAGATTTTTTCCCCTTTCACTTTGGCTCCGGTACAACTGCTGTACCGAGCAATTGAGTGATACTTCCTTTCCCGCTTCTCCTGGGAGGAGTTTCCGACCCATTCATGACCGTGGTTGTATTTTCCGTAGTTGAGTGGGGATATTTTTCGCCAATGATATCAGTTGTAAGCATTTATTCTACATTTTTGGCGATGGTTAGGTACAACGAATTCCAAAACTCTGAAAAATACTCCATTTGATATATTTACGTTGTCCATAAGAAACACATTTTTTTCCTCATGTTTTTTCTTAGACACTTTAGGATGTCTCAAAAATATCTCACGTAAATGGTGATTCAGAATGTGAAGAAGAATTTAGACGAAGAAGATGTTGATGATAATGATTCAGAGTGGGAAGAATCAGAAAAAGTATTTGGAAGGATAATAATACAAGAAGCAGAAGAAAAGACTCTTTTAAGAGCCAAAACGTTTTCAAAAGTAGAACACGTTTTCCCATATTTAAAACTGACGTTTAAAAAAGTGTTGCTTAGAACAAATTTTTATTTTTTAACATTTCAGTTTGATTTAGGGACAAAATTTATTCAAAAATATATATTAATTATCTTTGTCTGAAGATTAAACATTCAGAAATGTATTTATCACAGCAACAAAACTTTATAAATTATTGTCATTGGAATATGAGAAATTATTTAAAAGTTTTACCTCAGTTTGCTTAACTTTTTCTTTAGTCAGTATCTTTGAAATGTATTAATTTAAGTTAAAAACTGTTATTTCCTTCTTTAAAATCTTTCGATAATTTTTTTCAATCACATTTGCTCGTATTTGAACTCAAAAGATTTTAATGTTATAATCGAAATGCAATTTAATTTGTAAGTATAAATGAGTATCCAGGATATTCAACCTTTATAAAATTCTATATTGCAGTGGAAAGATTCACGTTTACAAAGTATCAATTTGTGCAAGAACACTCATTATTTAACTTATCTCCTAACTTACCGAAATTGACCTCGCTGGAATGCCAAGATTTTTCTGAATCGTAAAGGAATTGAAATAGAATTTCTGTTTAATTTGCACTGATCATTTCAAAGCCACTAGGCTTTGAAATGATCATAAAATAATAGCGAAAACTCTTAAGTAAATAATGAAAAATCTTAAAGGTAATAGGCAGTGGCGGCGGTTCGGGAATAGGCAGTCGCCCCCCTACATTTTGCTTAAGAAATTTAATTTTTGTTTCAATTTAGCTATCTAAAACTAACAAGTGTTTAAAAGCAATAGTGTCCGGGAAAGTTAACTAAGTTTGTAGCTAAATTCTTAAATTTTGTTGTCTACCCCTATACTCCCTGATACTTTTAGATATAAATAAATCCCCCCCCTCACATATTCAATCCAATCGCCACCACTGGAAATAGATAGCATTTTAATTTAACTCTCAATTCCGATGTAGAACCAACCATTACCTTCAATTCTCTTATATTTATAGCTCTCTTAAATCTAAAGGAGGAATGATTAAACATTTGCGGCGTAATTCGCTACTAATAACTTGGTTTCTTAAATGTTTTCAGGGTAGCCGCCCACTCAGAGGGCTACCTCTGAATTACAGAAGAAACTTTAAGGGTCCTTGCCTGAAATAGTTAGCCTGTTGTTGCTTAACTAATGAGGAAGTCGGAATAACATCTCTTCCGTAAACTGAAAAGTGCGAGGTGACTACCAATATTACAGCTTCCTTTGGTTACTCGTTATTACTCAGTCTTACCATTTTAAAGAGCGGAATAAAAATAGTGGTAATAAAAGTAATATATTAGAATTATTTGCTTACCAACATTTGATCAAATACCATTGCTGTTATATAATTCATCTTAAAGAGGCTTCTAATCAAAAATGTATAATTTAATTATCTTGTCTAAAGTTTTGTTTAATTACATTTCGATCATGATATAAGCTTCAGCAAGGTATTCCCGAATATGATAATCAAATATTTAAAGCTAACTTTTTCAAACTATGAATTTTTAATTAGGAATCTGCTAAAATAATCTCTACTGAGAACACCAAACTAATATGAAAGGAAAGAATAACTCTTGAAAGGGATCTGATATTGCCGGTGAGAAATTTTTATAAAAAGACACTGATTAATTCGACAAAGATTTTTATGATTTTGCTTATAGAATTTGTTGCATTTGCTTTTTAATATTTGTTTAAAGAGTTTTGTGCTGATAATATTTTTCGAAATGACTTAGAACAAGAACAATTTGAAAACTGTTAAATACCAATTTTATGACAAACCTATACCTCTCACACAAAGTCATATGAAAATGTCATAAAATTTTATCCTGGTATTTAAAATTTAAATAAAAATTTATTAATTTCATATTCATTTCTAAATTAAAACAGAATTTGATTTAATCTGGCAATACTGATAATGGAATTCTTAAATAAATAATTTAGCGTGTTATCCCAGACCAGATCATTCTGATAAATGATTGCAGCTCCACTCATTAGGAAAAATGGAAACTCGGAGCAAATTAGCTGAAACTACTACTATGTAATTTTTAATCAATAATGGTAATAAATGTATCGAAGAATTATAAAGCACTTTAACAAGTTGCTGCATACTTTGTATAAAAAAGATAGTAAAATGACTATATTGATTAATTTTTAAACTTTAATAAATTTATAGGTTGGCATTCTATTTTTGAATTCTGTAACGCAACAAAACTCATGCAAAAATCGTTCAAAACTCTCTATAAGGCAGGCCGCTGGACCTAGAGCAAGCAAATTAATAAATCTTTTACTTCTTCGGGAGTAGGCGTTCACTAAGAGTTATTCAATTTTTATTTTACATTTTTAATCAAAATTATTCAAAACACTATAGTTTTTCAATTACATTTAAGAAGTATATTATTGAACAAAATAAATTCTGGCATCTCTTAAAAATTGAAAGTGTTGGATGTATGGCAAGGACATAAAGGCATAAAAGAGATTTTATGTTCCGATTCTTTTTTCTATTATTTTAATAAATTTAAAAAATTAAGTATTTAACTACAGTCGTTCTCATCATTTTAGTGATTTTAATTATGTTAACGCATGTTGCGACGACATTAAAAGCATTGTTTTGTGACCAACCATCCTTTGTTATAATTATTAGCAAAGCTTTAAACATAGTATAAAGACAGACATCAATATTATCATTCTACCGTAATTTGGAAAAGAGGTTGCACAGATCTTTTTGTCCAACTAATTTGTGCCCACTCTTCGTATAGATGCAAAGGTATCGATAACATAAAATAAGTGTGTTTGCTTAGCCGTTACAGAACAGACAGTGCAGTAGACTAGGAACAGCTTCTTGCACAAGATGTCTGATATTTGAAAAAATGGTGATAGTGGCGTAATCTATGCTTACGATCGGAGGGCCCATGTTAGAGACCTTATTGAAGCAAATATCCATCGTATGCCTGGCACAAGTGACGGCCTTTTGATTTCGTTTGCAGAGAGGTTTTCGGTTCAGCTGTCTTCTTCGTGCCTCGTGCTTTGTCCCAATTCCGATGTTCCATCCGAAAAAAGTCCTCATCTAAACTAGATGTTAGAATAACTGAGCTGCATGGCATTTGAAACACGGAACGTTTCGGCGTCGGTTGATAAAATATAATGCATGAAAGAAGCCTTTTTGTTTCCAAGTTTGTCACACCAAAAAAACGCATGAAAAAATCTTCACCGCAACAGCGCACTACCTATCTAAAAAAATTATGAGGTACTCTTTCATTTAAAAAGAAAAAGAGTAAGTTGCTACATTATAGGTTTTTTTATTAATTTTTGAAATCGGCTCAATAATTTATGATCACCCTGTATTTTCATTTATATTGGAAAATCAAGACTCTATGCCTTTACCTTTCTCTTCGCCAATGCATTGGAAAACTCTATCATTGCTTTTACGAATATCGTGCAAACAGAAAATGCTAAGACGGCATTGCGCTGGTTTAATATAATATGACTATAACATTGTGCTTTGATCTATGAAGGCCCGTTTGCCAAGCAATTCAATAGAACAGCAGAATAGCACAAGCTACTTCTCTGAAAATTGAAACAGAATTTAAGAAAAGGCGGCGCGTGCCACTGCCAATTTAGTTCGATTAGTAAACTAAAAAAAAATTCCATATAGTTGAAAATTAAAATTATGAAAATCTTACGTACATTAATTGAAAAAGTAGGACTTCTGTATTTCAACTCAATATTGTAAACTATCATGAAATGCAACAATTGTTATCATTGCAGTAAAATTTCGTTTTTCACTTTAGTTCGGCGCTGTCCGATAAAGAAAAACTCTCTTTAAGTAGCCACCCATGGCAGAGAAGCATGAATTGCAGCACCAGCGTGAAAGTGTTAAATAAAGCATATTGTTTTTATTTTTCAAAATAATATTATTTTCGTATGAAAATAAATGTCTAATACTCAAAAGTTAAATGACATGTTTTTATGAGAAGAGAAGCAAGTACTTAGAAAATAAACAACTTAACTGTAACGCTGATAGACGCTCGTGCAAGTTTACCTAGCAATGGCAACTGTTGGGCTTATAATCACTAGCTGATCTACTAGGCGTTTCTCGTGATAAAAATATTTTCATGTCTAAGAATTTATAACACTTTAAACTTAATTAAACAGTTTTTC
Organism: Araneus ventricosus; assembly: GCA_013235015.1. Taxonomy (NCBI): domain Eukaryota; kingdom Metazoa; phylum Arthropoda; class Arachnida; order Araneae; family Araneidae; genus Araneus; species Araneus ventricosus. The sequence goes on along the minus strand of BGPR01013837.1, from coordinate 13,908 downwards.
GCAGCAAAGTCTGTCTTTCCTTATTTTTCGTTCGTCCACACCAGTGTTGTCTGACGTCTTCGGCCATCAGCAAAACTACTGTCACCTTTTTCCTCAGTAGTTTGAGCCACCTCTCCACGAATCTAGCCGTCCTTGGTACGCAATTTTTCCCATCCTTGATTGATACGGTGACAACAGAAGCTCTTTCATATCTTGGTTTTTATTTCCACTCTCCAGAGTACAATTCTCTTCTTTATAATGTTCGTGTGACTGATCAGAAAACACCTACACACTCAATTAGTATCCTTTAAAAATTTGTGAAGTGGAAGGAGCATGGTATAGAGTGATGGATTGCCTTGGAAAAATACTGAGATATTTAAGGTAATGTATCAAATATCAGTTGCCACGTTTTAAGAAATATATTACTTTGAAGTAGATGTGGTTAAAATATTTCAGGAATGCAATGAATACAAAAGTGGAAATTTTCCAAGAAAACAATTTAAACCACCACAATCATAACAATTGCAAAAGCGCGTGAATATAAGTTTTTCTAAAATAATGAGATTGGTTTGAATTTAATTTACAACAAAAGAACATTGTTACAAGTCATGTTTGAAAATGTTTTGAAAAATTTTTTAAGTTGAACAAAATGTCGAATGGAAATGAAATTGGTGTCATTGAAAATAAAATTATGTAAAAACGGTTTTTGTTCGAATATAAGCTTTAAAGTTATTGAGGGAAAGAGTTAAAATTAGGAGTAATTTTTAATTAATTTAAATTCGAATAAATATTTAGGAAATTATTTTGTTAGTGAGCATCTACTGCCCAAGAAGCAACTTCCTTCCAAATTTCAAGTTTCTAGTCTTAGGGATGTGGAAGACTAGGGGATTAGTCAGTGAGTCCCTTTCTCTTCTATACAAGCTTATATATCCGGAGTTGCTCGGAGTAGAAATATTTTCAAGACTAAGTACTTATAACACTTTAAACTTAATTAAATAGTTTTTAAATGTAACGTGTATAGTTGATTTTCTTTTGACCTTTCCTGGGTTCCTGACTACTCGGCCAGCAGCAAAACTAATAACTACCTTTTGTTTCTGCACTTTGAACCACATCACCCGATTCTGACAATCCTTGAAGTTCTATCTTCCAATTCCCATCATTGCTACGGTGACAACAGAAATACTTCATATCTTGCTTTTTATGGCTTCCCATTCTCTTCCTTTTGGTGTTCGTGTGCCTAACAGTAAGCACCATTCCTTCTTTTTCTCCATTGGCCCTCTCTTTTCAGTAGAAACAGGACTCGGTTAACCTTTAATGATTTTACATAATGACAGTGGCATACAGAGGTTAAGTGGAACTCGGTTCAAACTATGTTTTTTCCTCGCCCCCCCCCCTTCATCATAAGAGGCTTAAATTACGTAAACGGCGCTCTGGACATGGTATTTTTCGACTCTTTATTGTATTTGAATTTCATAAGTGACACAAACATATTAACTTTTTATCAACATGGTCATTGGTCAGCGTGGGTAAATGACGCCCAGGGACTATGATCTTTTCACACTTGTCCTAATTTGCTTAGCAAGCCTGGTATTAGTTTTACGTCCCCAAATCATAATTTTCCTTACTCCCCGTTCGCTACACCACTGATTAGGACATTCAAAAATGCGTGAATTTTAAGCGAAACACCGCGTAGTAACAAAACTAATGTCACTGTCTATGCGAGGGCATATTAAAAGCTACGATATGGAAACGGAAGGCAAGTAAATGCTACAAAATAACAGCGGAAGTAAGAAATCTACATTGAAGTCATTGACCAAATCAACACTGAAATAAAAGAAAGCTATATTTTCCTATCATAACTTTAACAGCGTTAAAAACATGCGAATAAAGGACTTGATGAAAAATAAATTTCATTTAATAACAATAGAAAACATTGTAACAAATTGCGTTTAAAATGAATTTTGAACCAAAAACGAACACACATATTGCTTACACGAACACACGATTGCACATAATCTTTTCCGCTTTTACATATATAGAAAACAGAGAGATCAATTTGCAAAAATTGATCTCTCATAATGACGTTGACTTGTACATTTTGAATAATTGCGGCTCCAATAGCAGTTGCTCATGCAAATTTCACTTTTCTGATTGTTAGCAAGGTAAACTCATTGAACCACTTACAGCAACGATGCCAGAAAGAAATTTATACCAGAAATTTAAAATCATGTAATTCTTTCGGTGACATTACCATTTGCGTGTACAGCAACATATTACATCATTGGAAAAAATTTTCTTTTTCTTTATCAAATTAAAATTTTACTGTCAGAATAGCATGGAGACCGACTTTGGTAATATTTGGTGGAACAGATTGTTTAAAACCTTTCCAAACGCCTCATGCTATTTTATTATCACCTTCTGTATACATTAGAAATTCTTACAGAAAAGTTGAAAACCAAAAGAAGTAAATTACAAAGTTTTATGATGAATTGAAATTCTAGAATAGAATAAAAAAAATCTAATGATTATTTAACAAAATATAATAAATATTAATTCTAATCCACTCATGAAATATATAACTAGCGGTCGAGCCACAATATAGCTCTGCAACTTCATTCCGTTTGCTACTAAATATTATGTAGTTATATTTATAAAAATTTTACCACTATTTTTTAAAAATTTTCATATATAAATTTTTATTTGAAAGTCAAATAGCAAAATTCTAACTTCCTCCAGTGGATCTTTATTAAAAGTCTGAATCTTTATATTCGGACTGGTAGATACAAATATAATCTAAAACACATCACGTTTACAATATGAGCGTGGATGAACTGCTTTCGACGCTTGTCTAATTGGTTTAGTTTAGTTTGGGTATATTAAGGTCCCTTTTTGAAGCAACAAGAGGGCTATTTTGGAACGGACCACGTAATTTTGAACCTCATTTCGCTAACTGAATGAAGTTCGTATTTTTTGCACGTCGTGGGGCAAGACTTTTTTAATGGCCATATTCCCTAACGTGAATTGTCCATGACCCATGAGTTTACCCTCCGATTTCATATTCTCCTAACTAAAGCATCAGATAGGGTTTCGGCTGTTTGTTGACCTACAGAAATCAGCTAGTATATTTTATTTTATTATCCTATCAATATTTTTTTTAACTTAACTCTTAGAACAGAAATATTGAATTCTATATCCTGAGTTCCCATGTGATAACATAATTAAAATCATTAATTAAAATTGTAATTAGACGATTTTTAGTCGAAGATTCAAGTGTAAAAAATATTGATTTGTGGAAAATCTCTGATAATTTTTTTTCTCTTAGAGAACAACAGAAATTATGCTGGTTGCAATGCCTACAACTTTCTAAATCTTAATGGTATTCAACTGGAATTGTTATATAAGCTGCCTTAGATAACTGGATTCGACGTTATAAAACAAAATTAACACTATGTTTCACGCACGCGCAGTTAAAAAGTATTAACTACAAATGTTTATATTTCCTCACATATTCAAGGTATTTACTTCGAATTTTATTACAATGTTTCTCTAACATATTGAGGAGCATTCTGTAAGTTTTGTAAATTTTGGCGTAAATCTCTGCATATTATAAGCAAAGACATGCGACAAATTTTGGATATTTTAGGGGAACCTTTATATCTTCCCGAATATTCATGATATTTTTATGAAAATGCATGTAAGCAATGTTCTTAAGAAGCAAAGTGATTGACAAAAGATTGCATTTATCAGTCTACTATTCATGAATCACCAGCGTCATGAAAAGTAGACCGATAAATGCGAATAAATTAATATTCTGTCCCTCAAAAAGTGGGCGTTACCTGTCAACAATGGGAATTTGCAGTTTTTTGTAATTATTTCGGAAACTATTGTAGGTATGTACTTGAGCGTTTAGATACCGGCGTTATAACGTCTGAGCTTTGCTTTCATGCTAAAATTTTACTATGTTACAATTCACTTTTTTTCACAGTCATGTTTAAATTTTTTTTAATTATAAATTTTTTTCATTTATGAATTTTTACATGATTTTATGCAAAAGTAGTGTTCTTCCAGTGAATGAAAAACTATTGAGAAATACATAATACTTTCCGAGATATCTTCAAAAGTTCCTAAAATTCAGTTAACATGGGAAAGGCAATTTTTCAAAACCCTTCAACTCTCAAAATTTTAAACAGAACTCTGCGAAAAATTTTGAGGAGATTTATTTCATGTCGGGGAGTCGATTCAGCGAGAAAAATTTATAGGCGTAATGGGAAAATTTCGAGATAAAATTTTGATGCTGGGTAATTCGAGAAAAACACATTTCTGCGTTACTCGCTTCCAAAATCTTAAATAAAAATACTTTTATCTTTTCTAGTGGTAAAATTAAAAATTAAACCTTTTACTTATTAGATGATTTATGGTATTCGCAATACGGTCCTGTTATCGGTGCAAAGACTTTCCTCTATCCTAATTATTACAATTTAGTTGTTTAATTAATACGGATTCGAAAGATAAAATTGGTGGGCAAATCAATCGTTCTTCAATAATGCTAGATCTCAAGTAATTTTTTTATGCGTTGTTAATTGATAAATTCATTATAATTTTAGAATACAAGCAAAATTTGGTAGTGCTAAGATAAATTTCTTTTAAACAAATATTGTAATGTTGTGTCCTAGAAGACAAAACTTGACGAAAATTTTGATTTCTTTAAATAAATCAATACAGTCAATTTTCCTTTTTCCAAATCTTTTAGTTGCGCGTGGCCTAGTGCGCTCGCTTCGTTAGAAACACCATCAGGTCGAACTTGTTTGTTTGTCTTGGAAAATTAGATTTACCAACTCGAAGAATTATATTTTGTTACTTCCAATAATTTTTAAGTTTATGTTTTTAATAAAATCAGTTTTAATTTGTTAGTTATTGCATTTGTCTGTTGTCTTATTTTGAAATGTATACTTTTGACAACATTTTGGCCTTTCTAAAAACCTTTAAGTTCTTAAAACAGATTTTTCTTTCAAACCATACACTTGTAACGTTTCTGCGGAAAAGTTTGTGTCAATATTTGTGGAAAATGAAATGGAAATGGTCATATGAAAAAATTTGGATTCCGAGAAACGCTCGGTTATCATTGAAAATAAAGAGTAGGCTATTGAAAGATTTTCCGTCGAGTGCTAATCTACACAAATGTAGCTGAAACGCCACAATTCTGATTTAAATTTTATGCCCTTCTTTAAAAATTATTAAAAATTTATGAAGAAAATTAGATTTTTGCGATTTTTAAAATTTTTTGGGTGAATTGATATTCTCATTTAAAAAAAATAAAAGTATTTGGATAAAAGTATTTGGCATTTTGAAATATTTTACATAAAATAATTTTTTTCAATACAAATATTTGATCGCATTTTTTTTATCCAGAGCAAGGTCAGGTATTTCAACTGTTATTTCTCCTAATAATATAGGAAAATGTGTGCGTGTACGTGTGTTGGTCCTCTACAGAGCAGACCGCTATACCTAGAGCTACGAGATTTTTCACAACGTACTTTGAAGGGTGGGAATGTGCACTTTGGAGCCCCTTTCTTGATATTTTAATTATAAAAAATTAAGCAAAATTTTTGAGTTTTCCCTTAATAACTTGCGAAAATATTACAGCACAAAAATCAATGTTACACCATCTGAAAATTTTAAAAACTTATCTCTACATTGATGTCAATTAAGTTGTCATACGAGTTTTTCTCTAATTTTAATAAATTTTTAAAAATATATTTGGCATAATATACAACAATACTTTTCACTGTTTCAACGCATTTCAAACCGTTTCATTGTTTAAACAAACAATTGTTTGCGCGTTTCTCTTTCATTGTTGAAAGCTTAAAAAATATCTTACTGGATTTTACTTTCTTCTTTTATTTGATAAATTTTTCTGTGAAATCTGTAAAAGAAGTTCTCATGATAGATAGTATATAATGTAATAATCCAGTAAGCTGAAAGATTATCTTTGCTATGTTTGAATTTATTTTATCAGCGTTTTTTAAGTCAATTAGCAGGCTTCTGGACGTAAAATGTGCCGCGCCAATTTCATGTTGAAATTAATGCGTATTTTACGTTAATGTAGTCAAGGAACAGAACAAGTACAAGGCTACGAAAAGAATGCGGGTTAAATGTCTATGGCAATTTGAAGTTTAAAATTATTTTGTTAAGGGAACCATGAATATAAAATTATGCATAAGAGATTCTGTTAAAATTTTATCTCCGGCGATCAAACTGGTCGCCGAAGACGGTTATTAAAATTACAAATATTCAAGGACTTTGACCAAGGAAAAATTGTTTGATGAATCCAAAAATAAATGTTATAGCTTTAGTTTTTATACTAGCACTATATTTAAATAGTTTACGTAAATTATTGAAAGCAGATTCAATCGCTCAGAATTTATTCTTCGATCTACTGGGATTAAGCTTGATTAATACAACGAGCTAACATTTTGCCATCACTGAGTTATTCAACAGTGACTTGAATTTCATACTATTAGATTATCAGTGCCAAGGTGTTTCTACTTACATTTAGCATAAAAGGAACTAAGAGGAACATAGGCTATGACCATTGGCGAATTACAAAATTAAAAACAAAAATAAAACCCTGTATGCAGAGTTAGATTAATTCGTATTACTTAATGAGATATATATAACAGATGGTTTAATGGAGCCCATAGCTATAAGAAATTCAGTTGCAATATTTTCCGGCTTAATCTTCCGAATTGATGTTATTGTCCAGGGCGGATTCAGTCCTGAAAGTTTTTTACGTGATGAGGAGGCAGGGGAAGGTAGCAAGGAATCCTTTGCCGTTCTTTTACTTTCACTTTCCTTCTACACGTCATCTTTCGTTGAGTTCCGATAAACTGGCTAGGAGACTGTGGGGGAGTAAATTTGCTCTTGTCTTGCCCAGTATCTGAATTATTTTTTTTAAATTTAAAATTTCCATACAAACCAAATAAACGGAAATAAAAATAATGATAAACCGGTTACTAGTGATGGGATGAGAGTGATAAATAATGAAAAATTGGGATTAGAGTAGGACATTCCTTGGTCTTTTGACCTTTGGATCGGGAGAGTATTTTTCTATTTCTTTAATTGCATCACTATCTATGGAGTCTAATCCATTGTAAAATTTTATTGCTATTTGTTTAATGAGTTTTAATAAAGAGGTTTTATTAGCGGCTCTTATATCGTCGTTGCGCATATACCATTTTGCTTTACAGATTTGAGTTAATGAGATTATGGATGAAGAAAATTTTAACGCCTTACATTTTGTAGTGGTAAATATATTAGAAAACTTTTCACTTTTATGATGGTCTAAATAATTGATAATATACTTATTTGAAAGATTTGTTTGGACTTAACTTTTCAAGTACTATAATATTACTCAGAAATAAGGTAACGCGACATTAGCACAATAAAACTCATGAAACATTTTCAAAAAAGAAACTTCCATAATCGCATGTGATTTTAATAGATATTTATGAGTAGAACATGTTCAGTGTCTCTCAGAAGCAATTGAGACTAAGCAGAAGTGTCTAGCACTGATAATGTTGAACAATCTTCCACACAAACCATTCTTCGCCGTGTAGCTCCAAATTTTACTGTCTTTTGTAAAATCAAGGTACAGTGATACCTAGAGATACGAGTTTAATTCGTTCCGTAACCTTGCTCGTATGTCAATTTGCTCGTATCTCAAAGCAATTTTCCCCATTGAAATTAATTGAAATTATGTTAATCCGTTCCAGCCCCAAAAATGCTACCCCTAATTGTTTTTGTTTCGTGTTTTTGAATAAGAAAAATGTATTTATAAATGACAAATATTGTATAAAAACATAACAAAAGAGAATGTAAAGCAAAAAAAAACTGGTTTTATAAAGTGTACATACATTTGTATTTGTATTTTGGTCACATAAATGTAAGCCCTGTTTCGCCACAATTGAAGACTTGCTGGGGGATGTATCCATTGGCTTCTATCAGTCCGGAAAAAGTTTTGAGATAATCCTCAGCTGCCTTCACATCCGAACTTGCTGCCTCACCATGCCTGACAACGGAGTGAATGCCGGTCCTCTTTCTAAAGTTGTCTAACCAGCCTCGACTGGCTTTAAACGAGTCTTCCGATACCTCGTCCGTGGAAGTACAAGGGGTCTGATTCAACAAATCACCGTAAATCACTCGTGCCTTCTCGCATATGATGCCCTGTGTTAAGGTATCGCCTTTAAGCTGCTTCTCCGTCACCCAAACCATCAGTAGTTTTTCCATCTTTTCATGGAGAGAGCTCCGGAGCTTAGAAATTATTGTAACGCCCTTAGCTGGCGTTATACCCTTTATCGACTCCTTCTGTTTAAGCACAGTGCATATCGTTGAAGTTCCTCGTATCTCAAATGTCGTTCGTATTTCAAAACAAAACTTCGCTGCTCGACAGTGCTCGTGTCTCAAATAACTCGTATGTCAGGGCACTCGTATTGCGAGGTACCATTGTATTGGAAAAACTATTGCACAACAATGTTATTTCAGTCAAATGAGTTTTTCATAAAGCTGTCCGTGAGGTTAAACAACTTTGGAATCATAAGCATGGCGGTATATTTGAAAGAATTTTTTTATTTTTATTTTTAAAAGCAAGATTCATTGCAAGCGAAAATATATAATTCATATTTTCTTAAAATTCTCCTTTAAAAATACGTTGGAACTTATTGGCACACATGTGCTCACATAAAGCAGTAAGAGATTTATATTCAAAATTCACTAGGAACATCAGACCAGTACTGATTACAGTTAATGCATTCAGTTCGCCAAGTCGCCAAGCGAACGTGTGGTCGACTGTTTGGAACGCTCTGATAATTTTGCCTAATCTTATGGTAAATCAATCAATTTTAATCACATTTTTTGTATTTTTAATTAGCTAACGAGACTAGTGAGCTGTAGTGGGCCTCTATTTTAATTTTTATCGACTAATTTATGAGATATTGGATTTTGAAAATCGGTTCAATTTTTGACTGTGTTTTCTTCAAGTTCCTGTATATATTTCAATATATTGTGTTGCACCCAAATATTAGACCTTATGGTCAACATTTACACCAATTTTGGTGGGTTTATATGCAATATTGATGCTCCTAGGAGCCTTTTAAGATCTGTATCCACAGGAATCTTCGCTGTTTGGGTGAAACATCCTAGCTTCCACTTAGTTTGCAAGAAACGCCCCTTCGTCTTCAGCGATTTTGGCTCACGTGACTCTACGCAAGATCTTGTCAGCGTCTGAACTTTGCGTCATTGATGAGGAACTGAAAACTCCCGGAGTCATCGGCGCCAACATCTGAGTCCTCGAACAACATCGTCGGCAACATCCCTGGCTTAATTGACGATTTTTTCATCGGTTTTGATCTACTTTGGTGTGTGTGATCTTTGATCTTTCTTGTGCCTCTACTTGAGGCTTCAGTGACAGTTGTGCTTGTATTTTGGAGGAACTCCTTCAGTCATCGAATATCTGCTTTCCCTGTCCTACAGTGAACCCTGTGCGGGGACAAAATTTGTGTCTTGTGTGTGTTACAGATCTTTCTGAACTTGCAAGGACTTTTGCTTTCTGGATCTGCTGTGAGTTTTATCTATTATTTTAATTGTATCTGTTTTAAAGAGTGTTTTTATTGAGTTATTATATATTGATGTCTTATTATTTGTGTGCATGTAGTATGTGTGGATAGCTTTGTACATTAATCTTTTAAATTTTGACCAACGTTTTCTCGAGGTTCTTTGTATATATATTTAACCTTTTATTCTGGCCTTTGATATCTGTGCTCTCTTAAAGTGCTTTCCCCCTTTCCTAGATATGGGAAGGAAAAAGGGAGATAATAATGCAGAAGAGGGGGGCCCGTCCTCCTCTGCTTCTAATACTGAGTTGCCTAATGAGCTTCAAATACTTATTCAGTCACTGGATCCTAATTACTTTTATGAGGAGGTTGAGGAAACCCTTAGAATTCACTTAACTGAGTTTGATAAGGCCTCCACTACTGCGATCGAATCCAGAACCCAATGGGGGAAAAAAACTGCGTAATAAATTTACTGTGGATCACTTTTATGGCTTTGTGGACATCGTTAAGAATCTTTGTGGTCGACTTAAAAATAAAGATGCCGACATTTATGACTTACAAAATGCAATGTCCGATTGTGAGCTATCGCTTGCGAGGGCTAAGATCTGGGCATTAGAGAAAGAAAAAGCGATTCTGCAGGCCAAATTGGATCTCTACCAAAAATTTCCGCCACTCTGGAGAAAATGATTCCTAAATTAGATGAGTTAAAAGAGACTAGTGACCAGAAAATTATCGAAGAGATTCCTAAGATTATCAAAAATGTAGCCTGTCCAGACATTAGGCTATCATTAGAATCTGCTAACAAACAGATTATTGAGGAAGTTAAAAAGAATGGTGTGGAGGCCCGCTCATTTGCCCTACAATTCAAACATTTACCCCCTAGGACCTCTCTTATTCCTAGCGAGCCTGAGGACATCTTATTAATCAAACCAAAGGATGATTCCCATAGGGATTATGAAATTAATCAGAAACTTTTCCACGGTGTTTTGCAGTCCAATAGCCCTGAGGTTCGTCTCAGGAGCGTAAATAAAATTTATGGGGGCGGCATCAAATTGGTGGCCGCCAATACTGATGAGATATTAAATATTAGAGAAGTTTTTAAGGAACATTGTAATGAGGAGACACTTGAGGGATTTGATCTTGTAATTCCTAATAGAAGGACACCGCAAATAATTCTTTATAATATTACGAGGGACATAGAACAGGAAACATTAAAGTCTGGCCTATTAGCAAAGAATTTATTTTTGGCTGACTCTTCCAACAAGCCTCATTTTAGAGTTGAGTTTAAAATTGCTGCTAGGAACCCCCGATTTAATCATTGGGTCCTCTCTGTTAATCCAAAGATGTTCAATGACATCATGAACAAGGAGGGATTATACTTTCAATTTTCGCGTTTGCGATTCGCTGAGTTTATTTCAATTAGACAATGCCGGAAATGTTTTGGCTTCGGCCTAACAACCAGTAAATATGATCCCCGGGAGAAGCAGCATTGCGATAAGTGTAGCGAAATTAAGGAAGAGGGTCATCGCTGTCGGGGCCCTTGCTGCAGTAATTGTAAGGATTTTAACAAAAAAGCTAGAAAGACTTACGGATGTGGGCATAGCCCACTTGATCAGAATTGCAGGTCTCTTGCTAGACAAAAGGAACTAATTAAAAATATGACTGACTATGGGTTGTAATTCTTTAAGGAGTGTTCAGATTAACGTTAATCATTGTCTCGCCGCTCACACGGGGGCTTTTGTGGTCGCTCGGGACCTTCAGTAAAACAACACTAATTAAGATTTCGGTTAGCCTTCCATTGTCTTTCCTTTCTATTGTGCTCTTATCGGCATCTATATAACGCGCGCGAATTTTCAAATTTATGATTATTAATTGGCGACCCTACACGCTCAATCTCCAGTGCCGCTATACACTGCACAGTGCACACCCCTGTAGCCGGTCCTGGCTAAAACGCATATCAAGAAGTTAGAAACACTGCAATACATCAAGGCAAGACAAATCAATAAGGTCTCCTGAAACTTTTCTAACAAAAAAAATTCAAAAAGACCTTAAAGTGACAACTATTCAGGAATTTCTCAAAATAACTCTCTACAAAATAATACCGAAAGCTAGACAAAAGCAACAACGAAGCCGTAAAAGAGGTACCAACTTATGACCCAAGAAGGAACAGGAACAAGCGCAGTTCCCGAACATTACTGTATAGGCACCCACCTTCCCCTTGGCCCCCCATCCCAATTTTCGACCAGCGTGACTTCAGCAGTAGGAATTAGAAGTTCACCAATAGGCTTATTAGTATAAATGAAATCTTAGTACTTCACTAAACAGAACTATAACTCGCTCTTTTTAATTTTTTCATCCTTTTACTTTTTCTTTCCTTCCATACTAAGTATCAGGAAGAATATACCCAGATAGCAATTTTAGTTTGCAGCAAATTTGCACTGCAAGTTTTCTGCAAATTTGTCACGACAAGCGTGCAAGTGTGAAACAAGCTTGCAGCAAGTTAACGCAAGCCTCGAAGTCACCATGGGACGAACTTGCAGCAAGTTTGCCGCAAGCTTGCATTGCAAACTATAGCAAAAACAGAGTACGAACACAACCCGGGATAAAACTCGCGACCTCCCGATTCCGAAGCGGAAACGCTAACCATTGAGCCAGCTGAACTCTGAGAGGAGAAGATAGAGTTCGCTAATACATCGTTCGATTCGATTCGTATACGATTTATTTTAAACTTTTTTTCTTGATGACATTAATTTTTTCAGTTGAGAATATGATTTGAGGTCAAAGAGAGAGAGCGAATTTCGCTAATAACTACGTTTTACTAGCAGAATAAATTATGAAATTAGAGTTCAAAAGTAATTACTTTAAAATGGGACAAAATGTTTAAGTTATTATTTTTCAACAAACACTGACTGTTTTTTAGATTTAATTTTGTTTATAAACGTTAAAATTTCAACATTAATTAAAAGGCGATATAGTTTTCTTTAAAGTGCGAGTGATATATATTTAGTAAAAAGATGGAAAATGTTTCAAATTTTTTTTTATAAAAAAGTTATTTTTTTCACAAATTATCATTGATTTATTGAATTAACAAAAAGAAGGGCGGTCTAGGAGATGCTATTAAAAATCGGATGTTTTTTTAAAACAGAGACAAAGATAATTATCTCTTTATTGTGCTATCTTTGCATGAAGCTTGTTTTACAAATTTGCTGCAAATTTGATTTGCAAGGGAGGTGGCGCTATTTGTCGCCTCGAACTTGCAGCAAATATGCGTTACAAGCGAGGGTGGCGCTAGTTGTCACAGCGAACTTGCTACAAGTTCGTTTCAAGTTTGACGCCTCAAATTTTGCCGTGACAAGGGAATATCAAGTCAAAATCAAACTTGCTGCAAACTTACGTGCTATCTGGGTTAAAACACGCTAATAAAAATAATTAAAAGCATAGCAAAGATAATGTTTCAGTTTACTGGATTATTTCAATATAAACTACCTATCTTGAGGACTTCCTTTACAGATTTCACAGAAAAATTGATCAAATAAAAGAAGAAAGCAAAATCCAGTAAGATATTTTCTAAGCTTTCAACAATGGAAGAGAAACACGGAAATAAATATTTTTTTAAAACAATGAAACCGGTTTGAAATGTTTTGCAACAATGAGAAGTATTGTTGTAAATTATGCCAAAAAATGTTTTTAAAAATTTATTGAAATTAGACAAAAAATGGTCTTATTTCAACTTAATTGATAACATAGAGAAGATAATTTTTTAAATTTTCAAATGGTGTAAAAATAATTTTTGTGCTGTAATATTTTCGGACTTTATTAAGGAGAAACGCCAAAATTTAGCTCAATTTTTAATTAATTAAAATTTGAAGAAAAGGGTCCCGAGATGCACATTCCCGCCCTTCAAAGTATGTTTATGCCAAATCTCGTAACTCTAGGTCTAGGGGTCTGCCCTGTAGAGGACCAACACACAGACACACTCATTCTCCTTTACTAGCCGCCTTCGGCGACCAGCTTGATCGCCGGAAGTAAACTTTCTACTGAATCTCTTAAGCATAATTTTATATTCATAGTTCCCTTAACAAAGTAGTTTTAAACTTCAAATTGCCATAGACATTTAACCCACGTTCTTTTCGTAGCCTTGCCTTGTCTACATTAACGTAAAATACGCATTTGATTTCAACAGTAAATTGGCACTAATTGGCATAAAACACGCTGATAAAAATAATTAAAACACATCAAAGATAATCTTTCAGTCTACTGGTTATTTCATTATATATTTACCATCTTGAGAACTTCATTTACAGATTTCACAGAAAAATTG
>BGPR01013836.1:18176-40699 GCA_013235015.1 Araneus ventricosus | reverse complement strand
ACTTTTGCTGAATAATCCAGAAAGATAGCGTTGAAGTCCAAATTTAACAGATTCACAAATTAAAATAGCAATAACTTTTCATGTATATTTGGCAATTTAGTTAAGCGTAAACAACCTAAGAATAAGGAATAAATCATTTGTCAGTTAATCATGTTTGAGATGAAAGATAATTGGATCAAAGCAAAAATCATACATGTAAAATAAAAATAAAGTTTAATTCTTCTATTAGATCCAAGCTAAGTTAGTATCGATCAACTGATGACCGAATCAGCCGCCATCAGTGAATGTGGTGTATCTTGGTATACATTCTTACATGGCTGTGCGCCATACGATAAGCAGAGACACACTCGCATCTGCCAGTTTTTTTCAGTAAAATTACCTACCTCAGAATCTGGATTTATGGCAAAAATTCTGCTACTAACTTGTAAAGCATTTTGATTTAGTTAAAAGACTGCATTGTGCCGATACGATGAATAATTCAAGTACTAAGGGGAGAGTCGCTGCAATTTGGAGCAGTTATTATCAATTTCAATCACAACACGCAATGTAAAATAGGCAAATTGTGTTAAAAGAGGCACAGCCGATAATGATGAATAATCTGTACTAAGGGGAGAGTCGCTGAATTTGACGGCATGCCACTCAATCTACTAAATACTCTAATGCTGGGCCGTAAAACAGGCAAATTGTGTTTAAAAGACTCATTGTGCCGATACGATAAATAATTCGTACTAAGGGGAGATTCGCTGAATTTGGACAGGTATTATAACTTCAATTTCATTAAATACTTGGAACGTAAAACAGGCAAATTGTGTTTAAAAGACTCATTGTGCCGATACGATAAATAATTCGTACTAAGGGGAGATTCGCTGAATTTGGACAGGTATTATAACTTCAATTTCATTAAATACTTGGAACGTAAAACAGGCAAATTGTGTGACAACAATGTAAATATGGTGCACGAAATCATTTTTAAAAGAAAGCGTCTCGTAGTTTGAGTTAGAGAAAAAATGTTTAGAGGTAGGTATCATGAAATAATTTTTTAACAAATGACAAAAAGTCCTTACTCTGTTTCAGAGCAAGTAGAGAAATACGTTATTGCATTCTCAAATAGGATATTTATTTGCTACTAATTACTGTAATAACTTTATTAAAACTGCTTGAAGATAAGGTTAGAGGAATCATTTTTGTCATTGTCTGAAATTTACCTAGATTGGCAGTTATAATTAACAAGATTTAACAAAGATATTAACTATAAATTAATTAATCAAAAATTAATTAAAACTCTTTGTAATATATAGAATTGCGCATATACAGCTGTTTCTAATATAATACAGAAACAAATAATAGAAATATAAATTAAAAATAAAAAGTATAAAAAAGAAACAGAAGATTTAAACAAAATACGATAACAATACACCTTTTTGCGAGCTCAACGCAACAGCATGAAGTAATTGCATCAACAAAAAATTACAACAATTAGTATTTAAGACACATAAAATAGAATTTAGAATGTAAAAGAGATTATTCAAAATGGAAGGAATGAATGAGAACTCGAATGACAAACTTTTTCGAAGACCACTCCCATAGGAGTTCCAAAATGGACAAAATTTTCTGTCAAGGGTAAGATTATAAATCAAAAGTATACTCTTTGTGGCCTGAATTCTGTCCAACCGCAAAACGAGAAACATTTTGAAAAAATCAAGAGGCAAAAAATCCTTCATAAAAAGAAAAATTTTTTAATTGTTTCTCCTTTTTGCGTTGGACAGAATTCAGGCCACAAAGAGTATACTTTTGATTTATAATCTTACCCTTGACAGAAAATTTTGTCCATTTTGGAACTCCTATGGCGAGTGGTCTTCGAAAAAGTTTGTCATTCGAGTTCTCATTCATTCCTTCCATTTTGAATAATCTCTTTTACATTCTAAATTCTATTTTATGTGTCTTAAATATTAATTGTTGTAATTTTTTGTTGATGCAATTACTTGATGCTGTTGCGTTGAGCTCGCAAAAAGGTGTATTGTTATCGTATTTTGTTTAAATCGTCTGTTTCTTTTTTATGCTTTTTCTTTTACCTTTTAATTTATATTTATATTACCTAGATTGGACCACAAATAATTGCTTAAACTGAACTGTTTAAACCAATGGGATTGTTATCTCAAACTGGAAAATGAACAGAAATTAAAGATATGCATCATTTGTGAGGAAATATATAAGAAGATGTGATACATGGCATAAAATGACATACTTTGGGTTCTATATTGTCTGATACTGTGGATTGGAGAATCAAAAAATATTTTTCCTTTAACCCCTTAAGTGGTTAGTTTTCTCAACTATCTAATTAGATGACACTTTCTATTTTGGAAATGCGGTGTCATTTTAATTCATTTGAGAACCTAAAGGACAGTTTAAATATTTATGGGTCCCGCGTAATTTTTGTATCGAATTACACTGTAAAAAATATCCGTTTTTTACCAGGGCTTTTTCCGTATACTTGACAGTTTAAAGCTGTTTTGTTCACAAAACGGTTTTTCACCGTTTTCCTCTCCAGGCATAAACGGTTTAAAACCATCAGTTCAAATTCTATTTTTCGTCATACGGTATTGCTTTCCGTACAATATCTTTCCCTTTTCTTAAATGTAATTTTATTGCATTCATTTCATATTTTTAATAGGGTTCCATCTCCGCTGTTGTTTACACATGTTGCAGTAACGTGTTGTCACTCATGAAAGCTAACCTTAAAACACGTGTTCTGGCAATAGTTGATTTTTACATCACTAGGTGGCGCCCCTCGAGCTATAGTGACTTTAAAACTCAAACAGATTATTTTTACCTCATTTTATGAAGTCTTCGGTAGTCTAATGGTTAGAGCGACTGCCTTTTATTTCTAAGAACGCGGTTTCGATCCCCGGCTCAGAGGAGTTAGAAGTTTTGTCACCATCTTGCATCGAAATCGTCCAAGTAAGTTCAATTAAAAATTATATTAATTAAACTAATTGAAATTAATAATTAAGCCTTGATTAATTAATATTCCTAATTGATAATACACATTTCAACTCGAACAGAAGGCGAAAAACAACTCAACTCAGCCGATGACGTCACTTACTTCGATGACTTAATTTTTACGGAGAAAACTTGATTTCATACGGTAAAAAACCGTTGTGACTACGGATTTACTTCCTAACTTTTACGGGGAAAACTTGTTCCTGTATGGTAAAAAACCGTTGTGCCTATGGATTTACTTTGTAACTTTTACGGTTTTGCACAACCAACCCAGCTGCCAGTTTAAAACCGTAAATTTTACGGGATTTTTTTTACAGTGTATAACGTCTGTGAATGACTTTGTTACGATTTTTATATTTAAAATTATGGTAATTCTATACCCGGAACATGTGTTAACACTCTGACTCCTAACCCGGCCGTAATCGGCCATGCAACTTCTTTACTAGTGGGGCGGAGTTCGGCCGGTTGCTGTTCCGAAAGGAGGAAAAAAGGCATTTGGGCGAGCGGTCATTAAAGGGGCCCTTAGGGGAGAGATGAAAGGCCTGCCATTCATATCTTCCACTCTCCGTAGTGAGGAGAAAAAGGGGAACGGGGCGGACGAATACATTCCACGGATCAATTAGTAAGCAAACCTCCGTATACAACTGTATTCATATTTTGAGAACTCTTAGTAGTCAAAGGGTTAAAGATGCATTTTTCTGAATAAAAAACAAGTAATATAAAAAAAAAATTAAAGTCAATTCCTACTTAGGTCAGCGGTCTACACGCTTCGTCACTGACAGTATTTATTCCTAAATTTATATCCTGGTAAATATCTTATATAAGAGAAATTTTTTTCTCCCATCTAAAATTAATTAATTAAATTTAATTAATGAATTAATATTTGAAAAAACTGTATTAACATCAAGTGTCATCCACTACAAGTTTAACAAAATGTGTTTGAACTTGAGTGGATGAATAAAAAGTATTTTATTAACGATTGAAAATTTGTACAAGATATATAAATATATATAGGGAGAGTGTGAACTAATAGTAGGAATTAAAAAACTTCATAAAGTCTTTTTTAACATATCCAATAGAGAGAATAAGGAAAGTAATCAACATTACCCTCTGACAAAAATACATGAAAAAATGACGCCTTCGTGAACATACCAGAAAACTAAGGATATTATGTTTAGAAGCTGGCAAACCTAGCTCCATCTATTGAGAAAAATTCGAACCAAACGACTCAAGGCGACATATGCTTTCCCCCATATAAAACTAAAATTAATTAATTAAATTTAATTAATGAATTAATATTTGAAAAAACTATATTAACATCAAGTGGCATCCACTGCAAGTTTAAAAAAATGTATTTGAACTTGAGTGGATGAATAAAAAGTATTTTATTAACGACTGAAAATTTGAACAAGATATATAAATATATATAGGGAGAGTGTGAACTAATAATAGGAATTAAATGAAATTCAGTACTATTGTCAACTGGCTTAAAATACATTCAACTGACTGTAAAGATATTTATGACATGTCGTTAAATATTAGCTCGAACGACGAAAGAAATTAAAACCTTGAACAATCCTTTTTCTGCTAAATAAAAGAAATATTCTAACCACCACGAAACTCCTATAGAAAAATCAAACGAGAAAAAGAAGCAACTTTTTAAATAAAACAACATGGATGATCTCCAGTCTTCTCTAAAATGCAATAAATCCATTGTTAATACGTAACAGTACAATACTGACTGACTCTGCTAATTTTTTCACCTTATTAATTATTAATTAAATCCTAAAGACTGGAGGGCGAATTCGTCGAACCTCATTTGGTGCAAAATAGTTATTTCACACACTTGACAAGAATAGTTTGTCGAGACAGAATGTTAAATAAAAGAAAAAGAAGGGCACCGCAAGGCGTATAAGTTTTACCTTTTTATAGGCGACTTATTTTGAGATGTATTAAATTTGATTTTTCTATGCTATCATGGTAAGATGTTCTTCCCTGGAGCGATAAGATAATAATTTTCAGATTTTTGAACGACGCAATCTCTTTCTCAAGAATTTCTTTAAAATCTTTCAGTACCGACATCTTAAGTATGTCAGTCTATGAGTAATATACAGAGGAATGGATTGTAAGATGCTGTTACATGAAGATATTTTAATTATATAGTATACTCTTTATTATCCGTGCGCGGATTATCCGTTTTGCGAATTATCCGTGCTCATTTCGGACTCGCAAAATATTTTAAACATAAACATTTTCACGTTTAATCATGCATGTAAAATCGATGTTGATGTTTGATCGAGAGATTTATTCCTTGAAACTAGTGAGCCGTGACGACGGAAGCTAAAGAATAAATTTTTTCTTTGTTCCTCCACGTTCAACCTCTAATTTTCCGAGAAATGAATCATCCACTTCCTGCTAGCTCATTCTCGTATGAACACGCTTCTCTCTGACACGTCATTCTTCAACTTCTTCGTCCTCTTTCACTTTCGCACTTGTTACTTTAGTTTTTGCGTCTTGTTTATCGTCAGTTAGTAGCGTGAAATTTTTTACTGCTAAAAATGAGTGGTGTGAAACGAAAACGGAACGTTTTAAATGTTAAACAAAAATTAGAAATCCTTCAAAAACTTGATAATGGAGAACAGCTAGTACTGATGCAGAAGATGCACTAAATTAGGGAAATACAATTTCTCATTCTGCTGCTCTACAATCTGTGGAAACTTTGTTAGATTATATGGGACAAAGAGGATTTGATTACTGTGACATTACTGAGGTTCGTAAAATATGTGCCGATATACGACAAGAGATGAACAAAGAGCAGAAGCAAAGTCGCATTACATATTTTTTTAAGCAGTAAATGTTAAAAGGAAAATTTCTAGTTTGATGTTTTACAGCACGCAAATGTAAGTAATTTTCATATTTTTGTACTGATGTAGATTTTTTCTTTAATAAAAAGGAGTTTTCGGATTATCCGTGCTTTTCTATTGTCCGTGCGATCCCTCCCGGTTATTAACCCGGATAATCGGGAGTAAACTGTACAGAAAAGAAATTGCAGAAGAACCAGAAGAATTAAATAATAGTAATAACAATATACCTTTAGCGCACAACGCAGCATCATCCAGTGATTGCATTAACAATATTATCCATATTCAACTAACCAATTAAGATACAATCAAATAACAAAAATCATGCTTCAATAAAAATTATAACAAATTCGAATTAAACAAATAAAATGGGAAAAAAATGAAAGGGAACACGGATGGCGAACTTTTTCAAAGTGCCACTCGCCATCAGAGTTCTAAAATGGATAAATGTTCTGTCAAGGGAATGACTTAATAGTCAAATAATATTCACTCCATGGCCTGAATTTATCCAATAATTGAAATAATTCAGGAAAAAACCTTTCTTAAATAAGAAAAACTCCAGAAAGTCTTTTTTAACAAATCCAATAGAGAAAAAAAGAAGATATATTAACATTACCTTCTGCCAAAAATACCAGTAGAAACAACGCCATCGAAGCAAATTAGAAACAAAGGATATTAAGTCTAGAAGCTAGCAAACCTAGCTCCATCTATTGAGAGAAATTCGAATTAAATTAACAGAAATTTAGAAGCTCTTCAATACTTTTTTAATTAAGTTATTATATTTAAAGAAATTACTTGGGTAGCCGTTTTCTTTTAAATTATTATTTAACTTATCACAAACTGTGTTGAAAGTTGAATGGTTATTACAAACATTTTTTATTCTATTAAATTGAGAATAAATATTATATTTTAATATTTCAATGTTAAGTTGTTGTTACACGAAAACAGATAAGTTTTTGTTTCCTCATGAGTCATGTATGTGATATCAGATAGCAGTTTATTTTCCCTAAAAACTTTGAAACACAACTACAATTCTTATTTATTAGAGTTTAATTATTGCATGTTGTAACATAATGTCATATAACGGTAATGGCTCTAGTAGTTACAACAAAATGTCGTATGTGTCGTTTCGGCATATGGTATATTGATATAACATCAACTGCATGTTTTATATGTGAGAATAAAGTTCTAAAACGGTAAATGAAAAGCAATGTCATTGTCTTCAATATTAATTAATCATCGGGTGAAGCGATGAATAAAACTCTTACATACAAAAAATTAACTCATACTACAAATAATAGTGCAAAATTGAACAAAATCTTGAAATAATTATTTTGTCGAATAAACTTTTCAGTTCCAAATACTGTTTTACTAAATATTTATTTGATTCTTGGATTTAAAAAAATTATCTACCTCTAATTTAACTCACGAAGAGCGTTTTTAAGTGAATATTTGTAAGGCAAAAACAGAAGAGTGATTTTATTACACTTTTCCAGTCATGCCAAAATCAGACTTCTCTTTCTTTCCAACGCTCAGGGAATTGAGAAACTTGAATTTTAACTTCATCAACCGACTTAATCATCACATGTGCAATGATACAAGGGGAGAAGAGACTAAATCCGCATGAAGAGCAATTATATTCCCCTCAGATCATCTATTCGAATAAAGCGAATCTATAACAATTCTGTGGTACAGTCGTCAACGCAACGAATGGGACACCTCTGTAATTCTGGCATACATTATCGCATCTTCACAAACTAAATAGCTTCAAAGACAGGGACATTCAGATAAAAAAACTGATTAACAAGGTTAATTAACAGAAGAGCAATCATCCCATATGCAATGATACAGGGGAGGAGAAAGGGAACTAAATCTTCATAAAGAGCAATTATATTCCCCTCTATCATCTAATTTCAGGGCAAAAGCGAATCTATAACAATTCTGTGTTGCAGGTCAATCACTGTGATAGGACCTCTGTAATTCTGGCATATATTATCGCATCTGAAACTACATGGCTAAAATTACAGAGTTTATTCAGATAAAAAAAAAGGCTTGATAACCAGTTAATTAGCTTGACTTAATCTCTCACACTTGTGGCTGATACAAGGGAGAAGAGACTAAACTTCGCAAGAGAGCAAATTTATATTCCTCAGATATCCTATTTCGAATAGAAGCGAATCTATAACAATTCTTTTTTGGCACAGTCGTCAACGCAATGAATGAGACACCTCTTGTAATTCTGGCACTTATATTGTCACTCTTACAAAACTAATGGCTAAAGGACAGACATTCAAGTAAAAAGGCTGAGACCGCTGAGTTAATTAACCAAGCAATCATCACATGCAATGATACAAGGAGAAGAGACAAATCTGCATAAAGAGCCATTTATATTTCCCTCAGAATCATCTGTCATTCAAATGTGATCTATAACAGATTCTGTGAGCAGTCGTCAGCACCAGCAGAATGGGACACTCTGTATTCTCTGGCATATATTATAAAATGCCACAAAACTAATGGCTAAAGAGTACAGGTTTATTCAGATAAAAAAACTGATTAACCGAGTTAATTAACCGACTTAATCATCACATATGCAATGATACAAGGGGAGAAGAGACTAAATCTGCATAAAGAGCCATTATATTCCCCTCAGATCATCTATTCGAATAAAGGCAGAATCCTGCTGAATTCTGTTGTACAGTCAAATCAACGCAATGAACCAGGACACCTCTGTGAATTCACAACTTATATTTATCATCTTCACAAGAACTAATGGCTAAGAAGGACAGTTTAATTCCAGATAAAAAACTTGATTAACAGAGTTAATTAACCAAACTTAATCATCACGTATGCAATGATACAGGGAAAGAGGCTAATCTGTAAAAAGAGCCATTATATTCCCTCAGATCATCTATTCGAATAAAGCGAATATATAACAATTCTGTTGTACAGTCGACAACGCAATGAATGGGACACCTCTGTAATTCTGGCATATATTATCGCATCTTCACAAAACTAATGGCTAAAGAGGACAGGTTTATTCAGATAAAAAAAGGCAGTTAGCAGTTAATTAGCAAACTTAATCATCGCCTTTGTGATACAAGGAGAAAGGAGCTAATCTGCGCAAGAGCAATTATATTCCTCTCAAAGATCATCATTCGAATAAAGCGAATCTATAATAATTCTGTAAGTACAGTCGTCAACACAATGAATGGGACACCTCTGTAATTCTGGCATATATTATCGCATCTTCACAAAACTAGGTCGATGTTAATGGCTCAAGAGAACAGGTTTATTCAGATATAAACTGATTAACCGAGTTAATTAACATAGTTAATTGACAGCTATCTCGGAATTTTTCCATTACGCCTATAAATTTTTCTCGCTGAACCGACTCCCCGTCATAAATTAGCCTCCCCATAAATTTTTATACAGTTGTGATGACAATTTCGGGAGTTATAGGGTTTTGAAAAATGGCGTTTCCTATGCTAAATGAATTTTAGGAACTCTTGATGATATCTCGGCAAGTATTGTATATTTCTGAAAACATTTTTCACTCACTAAAAGAACACTAATTTTTTTACATTAAATCATGAAAAAAAATTCATTAATGAAAAAATTAAATTTTCAATTTTTTTTAAATATGACTGTGAAAAAAGTGAATTGTAACATAGTAAAATTTTTACATGATAGCATAGCTGAGACTTTATAATGCCGGTATCCAAAAAATCAAGCGCATATATATAATAGTTTCCGAAATATTTAGAAAAAACTGCAAATTCCCACTGTTGATGTGCAACGATCACTTTTTGAGGGACTGGATTTATTTGCATTTGTCAGTCTACTTTTCAGGAAGATCTTGTTTCATGAAAAGTAGACCGATAAATACTAATTGATATAATATACGTCCCTCAAAAAGTGGGCGTTGCACGTCAACAGTGTGAATTTGCAGTTATTTCTAAATATTTCGGAAACTATTATATATATGCGCTTGATTTTTTGCATACCGGCATTATAACGTCACATCTTTGCTCCCATGTCCATGTAAAAATTTCAGTATGTTACAATTCAACTGTTTTTTCGCAATCATATTAACAATTTTTTAAAATATTTAATTTTTTTATTAAAGAATTTTTTTCATGACTTAATGTAAAAAATTAGTGTTCTTTTAGTGAATGAAAAAAGTTTTCAGAAATATATAATACTTGCCGAGATATCGTCAAAAGTTCCTAAAATTCATTTAACATGGGAAACGTCATTTTTCAAAACCCTATGACTCTCGAAATTATCATCATAACTGTAAAAAATTTATGGGGAGGCTAATTTCATAAAGGGGAGTCGATTCAGCGAAAAATTGATATTAGTAATGGGAAAATTCCGAGATATCTGTTAATTAACTATGTTAAATAACTCGGTTAATCAGTTTTTTTATCTGAATAAACCTGTCCTCTTGAGCCATTAACATTGACACTAGTTTTGTGAAGATGCGATAATATATACCAGAATTACAGAAGTGTCCGATTTATTGCGTTGACGACTGTACAATTGCTCTACCAGCCCACTTCGTAAAGCAAAAATATCGGCTTGGTACTGCGTGTCTGCAAACCGTAAATTAAAAGGTTTTTTTTTATATATATTTCCTGAATGAACCACTCATCACATGGGTTGAGGAATAGCTAAACACAGATAATGATGAGTCCTAATTTGAAGCAACAGTGAAAACTTTCAAGTATTTGATGATTACTCGACAAAGTATGAGGGTTTCTTACACAGTTTCTGACAACATCAAGGCCTCATAGTTATTTTGTGATAAATGATTTAAATACAGCCATCTTAAGTGCAAAAAAGTAGCATTCTGAGTAATATATCTTCATCATGAATGTTCCCAGTACAGGTTTCATAAAACCTGATAGTTAGTTTATTGACTTTAGTTGAGTTTGGGATTTTGATTTTTACCATTACTCTCTTATGGAGATTTTACTTATTGGTTCATGTCACGACTTTTTATTTACTTTTTAGAACATTCTATTCGCATATAAAAACTATCGTAACTGTAATATCAAAATAGTCAACAAATATCTTAATAAAAACACACAGCAAAACATACGACATTTTGATGCAATTGCTGGAACCACTAGCGACGTATTGTATGACAACTCACATAAATCATACATCACATGCAACAATTTGAGGGTAGATATAGCTATCCATTACAAATGTCTAACCAATACTAATTTTCCAAAACACTTGCACCAATAATGTGTGTCAAGTGATTTGGCAAATTTGACATATTTCATTTTAATACAAAAGTGACGATAGTTTATGTTAAATTATCTTTCAAATCATTCATTTAAATATTCTTCGTAACAATCAGATTCGTATAGTAAAAAAGTAAGAAACAACTTAAAGCGAAAAAATATTAATCCACAAAAGCATAAAAGAATATTAAATGGATCAATTCGAAGAACAGACATTATTAATTCCAATTACTTACGCAATGCAAGTAACAATCGTGTAATGTAATAACAATACCTGAAAAAGAAACTTCTTCCAAAGACCTCTTATTTTCTTTAGAAAAACAGCTCGATCCCACCAAAATAGCTCCCTAAGGAAACAATCCCAGGATTAACCGCTGAATCCCGAAGGTATCATTCCCGCTGCGTCAATCCGGGGCTTGACGGGAAGGATCTGACGCAATGAATTAATATCACGTAATCCTTCTCTCACTGTCTCACACACGGCATTGTCTGTAAATGAAATTAACCCTTTGGGTACATTTGACGAGTGAGACTCGTCATCTGCTTACTTGGGCGAAGTTACGGTGGACGAGTCTGACTCGTCATATGAATTTAAGAAGAATTATTGGCGCAAGTGGTCCTGCCAAATTATAATATCCGTGGGCGTCCTACAAGTAGCGATGCGCCACATCGTTTGCAAGCGAAAAATTGGGCACATTTTCCGGAGAATATTCCGGCAACAGAATTAAAGAAACACCCTACAAAACGGTGTCGCGTATGTTATAAACATAAAATAAGAAAAGAAACCACTTGGCAATGCAAACAATGCCAGGTACCTTTGCATTTACCGACATGTTTTCAAAAATACCACTCGGTACAATATTATTAGACTTTAAGTTGGTTCTTGTTGTATATAAATATTTATATATTTTTTTATATTTTGTAACCAAAATGCTGTTTCAAAAATATATTTATATCACCAATATAAGTATATTCCAACTAAAATGTATTACTTTTACATATTTATCCATATAGCGACAAAATAAATCCGTCCCATGGGCATAAAAATCTTCAAATAATTCAGTACTCAAAGGGTTAAAAATGTCTGTTCTTTTAATTGATCCATTTAATATTTGTGAAATCCATTGTGATCCATTTAATATTTGTGATTTCACAAAGTTATGATATATTACTTTGTGAAATCTTCCACTAAAATGTTTGAGATTTTTCCGTGTGAGAGACTCTGTTTCTTGAATTAAAAGTTTTCATTTCTTCACTTTTAAGTTAACGCTTGGTGAAAAAGAAGATTTTCTAGACATTGGTTTTGATATAAAATATGGCTCTGTAGGAAGACATTTTTTGAAGACTTTTGTTGCATGTTAATTCTCTATAAAGCATTACTCCCGGACATTAAAAAAATTTGTTTTATATTGTGACAAACTGTTCTTGTAAATGATGAAACATCAACATTTTGATAATGTATCAATTAATTTACGAAATTAAGATGGGAAACATACTTAACAATCATTATTTAAGCCAAACTGAAAATAATAAGTATTCTTAACACAAAGCTGTGTTGGGACACCACGAGTATGGGGATGAGAAGTCGCCAGATAAGTAAGCTGTTATCGCTTTCTTGTTGGGTATAATAATGGTGTGGGTTCAGGTACCCCTCACCGACGACGATACGTACCTCCTTCCGGAGGGGTTGGGTCGTGGTCGGTGATGGACTTTAAGACTCCGACTCAGCACCCGAGGTGTTAGCGTCCGTTCTCCAATTGACTCCGTGTGCTACGGCAGGTCGGAGGGTCTCTTTTGACGTTAACACTGAGCATTAAGAGCAAAACGGTCTCAGGCTGTTTAGTGTTAAGTAACTTAATTTAGGGAATTCAAAACAATTCAGTGCCATTTTTCGTCGCAAAACAACAGAGTTTCTAAGACTTGAAAATAAATGTTTAATGGGCTAAATTTTGAGCATCATTTCTTATTTAATCGGAAGATGATGCTGAGGATTACCTAACAGCAAATAAGGGGCTGTCCATAAATGATGTCATACTTTTTTTGAATATTTTTGACCCCCGTCCCCCCTTTGTCGCAAAGTGTCACACATCACCATACCCCCTCCATCCCCCTTGTTACATGCCACACTATATTACATAAACATAAACTTGCAGTTCAGAAACAAAGCACTACGTTACAGATCATATTTCAAATTTTATTTTTAAACTTTAGCTATGTGTTTTAATGACATTTGTGAGCGTAACAATAATAATGATTATATGTGTACTTATTTTGTATGAAATAAGATTAAGGTTTACAACAAAAAACCTAATTAATGTACAATAGTAGTAAAATATTAATATAGAAGAGCAATTGTAAACAGCAGTGTTTTGGAATTTGATATATTTTGCTTTAAGTCTTATCTTCACTTTATGAACACAAAATACTCTTAAACAAATTGCATTTTTTTAAAAAAAAGTGCCTCAATAAGATTAACCTGTTTGTGCCACTGCCAGTTCTACCACTCACCCAGGTGGGGCGACGTATCTTTTGTTGGACATTTCAAGTGTGTGACAGGGGGAGGTTTGCTTCTAATGGTAAAGAATTTCTGCTGCTACCATATTCTCAGAACCTACCCTGAATGCCTTTTTCAAAAAGAAAGGAATATAAGTGAAAGAAAAAATCACATGAAAGTTGTTTTAGCCCCGATTTAAAAAATACCCTCAGATTCTGGTAATTTCAAGATAACTTCAAAATTTAATCTGCTGATTTTACATGTTTTTATTTTAACCAAAATGTGTGATGTCACACTTCTTGTTACCCCCTCTCCTCCCCTTTTCACAATTTCACGAACCCCCTCCAAGCGTGCCATCATTTGTGAACGGCCCCTAAATAAATAAATAAATTTATAAGATATATAATTTCGCTAATAACATCCAATCCATTTGTTTAGATGACAAACGCATTAAAAAAATCAAAATCTGGAACATCTAAATATTCATTACACTGAAAATGAAATTAAATTACGCGTAAGACTATTAATAAGAAGATGCCGAATTTGAAGAAAGGCCTACCGCATCAACAGTGTTTACCGGTTTTCAAAAATTAAAATTGAATTCTTTATCATCGTTCGTCAAAAATATCTTTGAGGTCCAACTTCGGAAACTTTCCCCTACAATAAAATTTTTATTTCGATTTAGTTTTTTCAGTTTCTTCAAACACGCCAAAAGATAATTAAAATTTGCTTGTATACAGATTCTCTGAATTGAAGTTTCAGATGCAAGAAGCTAAGTTTGAAACGGAATTTTAGAGTGAAAAAAAGTCATTCTGTTTCTGTGTTTCTACCTTATTTCGTTGCTTCGAGTCTTCCAAAAAAAGGGGCAACGACGAGAAAAACAAGAAAGGAATCATTTCTAAAAGAAGCAGGGATTTCTTTTTTCTCTGCTCTCAACCTAGTTAGCTCAGACAACAAAATTTTGTAGAAAGTTGAGCAGAATAGCGAAAGGATAGAAAAGCGACGCTAAAAAAAATCCATTGCAGAACTGAGGAGTAAAGTAGTAAATAGAGAGGATAAAAATATTTCTTTGCCATGGAATAAAAAAATCGAAGTAAGAACAAAAGGTAGTCGAAGAAAAGGAAGAAAATGAGTTTTGCTGTTTTGCAACATTTAAAAATCGAGTTTATTTCTTTTATATGTAAGAGTTCATCCACTCTTACGGATTAAGAAGAGGTGTTTGCATTCTTGAGATGCATTTGAAATCAAGCTAAAAGAAAATAAATAAATCTGCTCTTAACTTTTGTAGGCTATTATGTGCTGTTTTACAACTTTTAAAAATCGAGTTTATTTCTTTTATATGCAAGTGTTCGTCCACACTTACGGATTAAGAAGAGGTGTTTCATTTCTTGAGTTGCATTTGAAATCAAGATACAAAATTTAAAATCTGTTATTAACTTTTGCAGGTTATTATCTGCTATAAATTTCTATGCAGATAGATTTAAGTGTCACAAGTTAAGTTATTTATTAAACTACCATTACGCACGTTTATTATATGACAGCAATCGCTCAGATTGTATGCTTTTTTGACTTATTCTTTAGTTTTTATATTTAAATATTTAAGATATGTTTCTTTTTATTTTTGTATAAGTTATTTTATTTCCACAATAATTCAGAAGCATCCCCTGGATTTCTTGAAAATCGTTCTCATCGGAAAATTTTGCTTAAGAGGGGTTGGTGTGAAACTAACCAGAAATTACAATTTTGAATAGTATAATTTTACATTGTGAAGTTATATTAGTTATTATACGGCATATTGTTTTAAAGTTAAAATTTTCTTTTTCAAATTTCTGATGTTTTCAATCAAACCATACTGTTATAAGGTAATAAAAAGAGTAGATTTCAAAGTTTTAATTCAGTAAGGAATGATTTAAAGGTGATTAACGTTGTTGGGGGAAATTAGTGACAATATTTGTATAAGAAGGAAATGATTGGAATGATGAATGATTTAGAGCGTAAATTGAGGGTCTATTGAATAGCTAAAAGGCACGAAACATTTACCAAATTTCTGCTTCTTCTGCGAATATAGATGGCGCTAGCGGACTAGTGTTTACTTTAATAACTACTTCTTGGAGAATATTAGCGTTGGTTAGTGTTCGCAGAAAGATTTTTTCTCATGTTTCAATTATGATCATATGGTAAGTTTTTTATTTATAAAGGCTTATTAGTAGAGCTTCATGGCTAATATTTTTAATCATCTTATTTTTTTTCCTATTTCTTTTGATTATTTGCTCTTAATGTACATTTCTCATTGGTCCTTTGTTTGAGAAGTTCGGTCTATGAGAAGCTATATTTGGCGTAATGCTGGCTTCTTACAGAAAATTTCTCAAATATTATTTTGAATCCATTTCGAATAGTTCTTAGCCCTTGAAAAAGTGGACTTGAATGGATTCCTTGTTTTGTTTTTAGTTGTATTCAATTCACTCTGAGTTTATTTTTATTTTTATTTCTTTCTTTATTTATTTTAGGCTATATCTGTATGATCTTGATTTCCAAACATTTACCAACTCATTTGTAGAAAGAAAACAAAGTATAGTCAAGCACAAACCAGGATAAAAGTCAATCCCCCTCAAGACCGAGTAGTCCTGCTGAATATTTCTTTTAAACACCATATCTTTATTAAAATCTCGGAATGTTATTACTTATCAGTTACGGAAAACGGTTTGTAGGTTTAAACATATTTAAAACTGTTTATCTCAAAAATAAATATTGCTTTTTGAAATTATAAGATTCTAATACCGGTATTCTTAGAGGGAAATAAAATAATAATGAAACTAGAGAACTCTTTAAGGAAACAAAATATTTCGTTTTACTTTATATAAATGAGAGACATAAAAGGTCAATTTAGCGTGTCTCCATCACCATTTAATAAGCACTTAAAGACATCCTTAGAAACTGTTCTTGCCTTTCTAATTATTTCTTTTTAATTGCTTTCCTGGCAAATATGTTTCATAATTGTTTCCCTTTATTACCGTCTCTTACTTGCTTTGTTTTCATAATTTTTTTCAGTTGTACTTCGTAAAAGTTCAGACGAAGGAAGATGAATGACAATGGAATGGAGGAATGCCCTAAGAATGTGTTGTTTTATATCTGTTAGTCTTAAGCTAAATCATATTAAAGTAAACGATGTGAAATATTTACCAATATTTATTGTAAATTTGTAGTTTTATCTTTGTGTCAATACTGCTCCTTATTTAAATAAATTTTAGCTTTTGATTCATAGCAAATTATTTCATATTCTTTATAAGCTGACAACCGTATTATATATTTTTATTTTGAGGCTGTTGTTGGCATCGATAATCTAAAGTTTATTGTCATAATTGACACCTATTAAGTAGTAAACAGCGTGCAACATTTGGCGATTTTTCACCAAATGGAGAGTTAAAAGAAATCTAAAAATATCGATAGATATTACCTTAGCTTGAACTAATCCAAAGTCAAGGAAAAGTGCCAATATATTCTATCTAAATGGATTAGAAATGATAAATCTTAATTGAGAGAATTATTTTGTAATGGTTTGAAATGATGATATTGAAATCGTTTCCTCCCAGAAGTTTTATAAACGTATCTGATAATCATTTGGCGAAAACTGGTCATTTCTCTCCAAATTGGTAACGAAAATTTATCTAGAAGCCTCCATCCCAGATAGCAAAGAAACCTTGTCTAAACGGTTTGTGGAAACCTTGTCGCCGACGAGGGTAAAGGGTTGTCACAAAGGTTTCCATAACAAGGGTTGAACCTTTCGGCCAGGTAGCGGAAAGGTTCGCTTGTCAACAAGAAACAAGGTTTTCTGTAAGGTTTTCAGTAAGATTTCCCCAAGTTTTTATTACAAGCTTGTTTCAGGCCTTCCGACAGGTTGTTAAGAGCCCTCCATCGGCGGACAAAATAGAACCCCCTTCCAACCTCCGAAGCCGTACTCCTACAGAGTTGACCAACCCCCTTTCTTATCCCCTTCTTCTGACGTCATCTTAAAGTTATCTGGAATGTCATTTAGTTAGATCAATTAGGAATCTTAATTAATCAAAGCTTTATTATTAATTTCAATAATCTAATTTTTAATTGAACTTTTTCGATTTCGTTGTGGACTGTGACGAAACTTCACATTCCTCCGAAAAGGGGATTGAACCCGAGTTCATAGGGTTGGAAGGCAAACACAATAACCACTATACCGGACGGGGCTACACACGATGGGTCAGATGGTTCATGAGAAGCTTCCCTACGCCAATTGTGCGGGAATGGTTTCCGAAACGGTTTGCTTGGAAATACTTTCGCGGACAGCCTGTGGAAAGTGAAATGGCAACCTTTCCGCAACCTTCTTTGCTATCTGGGATAGCTTGAGATATAGAAGAATTAAGGGATTTCTGAATAAGGAAGCAAATTAGTTAGTTATGCCAAACTATGTTAATAGCAAATTCTGTTACCTTAGGTCTCAATCCGTAATTATATCTAAATGGATTAATACAGATTTTTTAAAGAAATATTATGCAACAATCTGTATTTTTGAATTATGAAATATTTGTATTTTCAACTCACAGGTTTTCATTATCCAAATATATTGATAAATATTCATCTTCAGTTAAAAATTGTTATGCGATTGTATTATATAATGATCTAGATACTTTTGAGATGAAATTTTTTCTTTCAAAGAAAGCGGCTATTGTTTTCATCTAAATTGATTAATAGCGCATGCCACACAGGTGTACATAAATTTATGTCAATTATATGATGTTTGTCATGCTGATTTCAAAAATAGTATCTATTTTATTGATCACATAAAGATTTTTTTATAATTGTGAAACAAAAATTTCGTTTTCGAGACATTTAAAAAATCATTCATTTGTTTTTATTGTTTAGCAACGGATTCGGAAACCGTCCGCTCTTTTGCGCATGCGCGAGCAGGAGTTATTTTCATCAAAATAGGGGGAAAGTGAAGAATGGAAGGGTGATGTTT
This sequence comes from Araneus ventricosus, assembly GCA_013235015.1. Classification (NCBI taxonomy): domain Eukaryota; kingdom Metazoa; phylum Arthropoda; class Arachnida; order Araneae; family Araneidae; genus Araneus; species Araneus ventricosus. The sequence continues at coordinate 22,099 of BGPR01013836.1, read as the reverse complement.
ACATTCTACTGAGAGTGATCTAACAAAGAACTCCGGAAATGCGCTCAAATGACTGACACCCCTTTCCGGTATAAAATCGTCCAAAAGTGGTAGTCTCGGAATCCGTTGCTGAACAGTAAATTTACTTACGAAAAATACTTGTAAAATTCAAATAAAAAATACTAAAGTCAAATATATCTGAAAAGAAATTGGAATATAAAATTAAAAAATTCATTTTTCTTTTCCTTCAAAGGAATAACTTATATCCATTAGAATTTCAATCTGCCAACATTTTCACATCCCATTGTCCTTGATATCATTTTCCCATACATATTCTGTCGAAATATCTCATCCTTTTCCCGACTCAAGATTTTCAGGAAAATACTCTAAACGGAAATGCAAAAGGTGTATTTTTAAGTTAATTCTACAACCCAGTTCTTCAAAGTGTTTTAGTATTTTTGCCACTATTTATCGTAGGATTCTTGTAATTTCCTCAAAAATTTCTAAGTGACGTCTTTGAAACTAATCCTTGAATTTTTTCTTGACCCATTTCATTTTTCCCTTAAATTTTTTTATCATTCTTTAATTGTCTTATATATTAACCGACGAACTCGCCTCCTTTGATTTTATATTCCAATATATGTAAAAAAATATAATATCGAAAGTAATTACCATTTTTATCTAATGCTTTAACAATGCTTCACCCAAAGCTTTAAGTCCTAATTTTATGCGGAAGTGTGGTAAGAGGACTTGTTTCGGATCCATTATGATTTACCGAATCACATTATTTGATCCCAAATTTAATTTTTTTTTTCTTTAAAGGCCATACTTTCCTTATCCAGGATTGTTTTCATGTCTACTATCTCACTAACATAGAAAACAGGGCATTTTTCCATAGCCAATTTTGCTGTCCTCATATCATGGTTAAAATTTTGAAATCCCCACAAATTTGCCATTTAAATTCTTGATATTTATTATGATTAAGAGAAAATTTAAATGTGATGCTGGTAACTATTGAACTCAAAAGTTATCTTTCACAGAAAGTTATTATATTTATTATAATCTGCAAATAAACTATTATTTAAATATAATTTCAAATTATTAGGTAAGTAAAAATAAACTATTAATTTATTAGTATAACATTTAAAGCTGTTACCTTCGGTTAGATAATTTTTGTATTGGATAAATGTTATGAAAATTTTCTAATTAGTTAAATGAATTAAAAATTGTTGATTTTTGACAAGTTAAATATAAAATTCATAAAAGATGAAACGCATATACTGAATATATTATCCCAATACGAGACATAAGGTACTTAAGTTAAATTACACGTATATGTTTGCTTAAGTATAATGTAAAAATGTTAAAATATTTATTATTTATATCGGAAACAAGAAATGAAAGTATTGGAAAATTTAGTAGGTTTTTAGTTAATTTAATAATATATAAAATATACGATGCATCTTAAAATGCTTATAATATTTCTGAAATTTTTGTATTTTTTGAAGGAAGATAAATTCACAATAAAACTCTTTCTGAAATCAAACAAAACATAGCTACACTCTAGCCACAGATCCAAATTCGACCACTCTCCTCTATATACCGAATATTTTATTGTAATTCGAAATATAAAACATTTAATAAAGTAACTTATTTGTAAATGTATGTTTACTTAATTATAACATAAATGTTAAAGTATTTTTTAAAAGGAAAACAGCAAACGATGCTATGGAAAAATTAAGGATGCTCTTTGTTAAAACGCAGGATGCATCTTAACATATTCATATTCTTTTTAGAAATTTTCTATATTTGAAAAGCTTATAAATTCTTAAGAGAAGTTGGAACCTTAAGTCCGTTAATCATACCCCTGTTACTTCGATGCGATATAATTTTCTCAAAATCTGTTATAGATTCATGTTTGAAATTTTTTTATAAAAGTAAAGTACATGTTTCTCATTACACCGAAATGAATTTTTTTAATTCAAAAAATTATTTTTTTCAAATTTTTTGTGTCAAAACAAAAAATTTTAAATTGGCCATTTCGATGTATCTTTTCTGAAAATGTGTTATAGATACATGTTTGAAACCTTTTATACAAGTAATGTACACCTTTGTCATTATACTGAAATGAGCTTTAACTCAAAACTTTATTTTTTACAATTTTTTTGTGTTAACCACTTCCCTTACACATTTTTTTGCAAAAAAATTGCAAAAAATCACCACATTTTTTAATTTTATTATTAAATAAAAGGAAACGAAACAAAACCAAATATATTGATTTTAAGTTGATTTTTTTATTTTTTACAGGTGTAAAAGCATTTAGTTTTAATATTAGTTTACTATCCCGAGTTATCTCAGGCAAGTGAAAAAAAGTTAAATATTAGTCTTTGTAGATAGTTTTTGAAACAAGGGACAACACAAATTGATACCTGACATTCTGTATACTCGTATCTGGTCTCTTTTCTTACTAGTTTACCTCTGGGATCTCTTTTACGGGAGCATAGAGTACACTGTCTCGTTGGATTTGATTTTTTTTTCAGTTGCAGGAATAACATCTGGAAAATGCCTTGAGGTTAACCTGACTAATCACTATCTGAAAATTCATCGCTTTCGCTATCTTGCATCATCGCCATTATTTTACTTTTTTTCAAAGCAACTATCCTTCTTTAGACATTACTAATCCATAAGCCGACGTATACTATATAATAGGGAAACACATGACCAGTCCCGCCAAAAGAACCGCGAAACCAATAAAACTTGGCAAACTGCCAATGAAAGCTGAATATTTCCTTTAATTTCCTCCAGGCCGAGTAAAACCGTGATAAAACAAATCGTACTTGTAAATTCTGCTTCGCCCGAGTTTTCTCGGGATAATAATTAACTGCAATATATACGAACCCGAGATAACTCGGGATAATCAGGCAAGCGGTTACAATAGGGTAAAATTTCACTATGTCTAATTAAATATTTTTTAAATTTATAAAAAAAAATAAAAATTAACCAAAAGCTCATTTCAGTATAATGAGAAAGTCGTACTTTACTTCTATAAAAAATTTCAAACATGTATCCATAACAGATTTTGAGAAAAGGTACCATCAAAGTGGCCAATTTAACATTTTTTGTTTTGACGCAAAAAAAATTGTAAAAAATAATTTTTTTGAACTTAAAAAATCATTTTAGTATAATGAGAAAGATATACTTAACTTGTATAAAAAATTTCAAACACGAATCTATAACAGATTTTGAGAAAAGGCACATGGAAGTAACAGGGTTAGGGTTAACGGACTTAAGGTTCCAACTCCCCTTAATTTATTTTTGATAAACAATAAAAATAACAGCGCTTGTAGTCCACACATGTCCAGAGTATATCTGCAAGGAAATTAGGGGATCGTGAATATATGGATTACATTCCAGAGACTCTAGAAACTTGCTTTAATGTCATTTCAGAAGGTGAATGTACTATGTGGTACTCTAAGCAAGCAGTTTCCTACAGAAGAATGCTAATTCATATAAGGAAACCCGGAAATCCTCTGCTTTTCTCCAATGAGAAGGAAAAGACCGATGCAATTTGTATAGTGCAGTTCGGAGACTTCGATTTTCCTGTCAATAGTATATTTCTTAAAATAATGATAGTAAACGCTTATCATACTAAAAAGGAGTGGTAATCGATAGATATATTAATAACATACGCCACAATAATTTGATAAAAAGTATTTCTAAAATGCCGTCAGGCAAGTAACCGGGTTAGGGTTAACAGACTTAAATGTTCCAACTCCCCCTAACAGAACGAGACAATTTCTTAAACGAAACAAAATGTAGCTTCACACTTAACATAAAAAGAGTGTTTCGCGTGATTCCATTTGCCATTTAATGAACAATTAAAAGCTTCTTTGAATATTTTCTGTTCGTGCTTGTTGAAATTAGCCTTTTTAATTACTTTCGCT
>BGPR01013836.1:0-18166 GCA_013235015.1 Araneus ventricosus | reverse complement strand
TCATGTATTTTTGTCAGAGGGTAATGTTGATTACTTTCTTTATTCTCTCTATTGAATATGTTAAAAAAGACTTTATGAAGTTTTTCAATTCCTACAATTAGTTCACCCTCTCCCTATATATATAAGATATTTAGCAGGATATAAATTTAGGAATAAATACCGTCAGTGACGAAGTGTGTAGATCGCTGACCTAAGTAGGAATTGACTTTAATTTTTTTTTTATATTACTTGTTTCCTTCATTTTTAAAATTGTAATTTATCTTTTTTTTTAAAAAATTATTGCTCTTTTTTCACTGTAAATCCCGTTCAGAGTTTCATGTACTTCTGTGTTTACAGTGTTTATTTTCATCGTATATGAAATGCATTCTTTTCGTCTGCGTATACTCGGCACTTTAACTAGCTGATTTGTAATTTTTTGTCATCCTTAACTCTTTAATTTCGAGGCGACTTTCTTCTTCTAGCGCCTTTAAAACCGGGACTTTTTGGGAGGGAGCGACATGAGTTAGACTCTCCCGACCTGGGTGGTCAATTACCCTACCACTGCTATAACCTTCCCTTTAAAAGCACGGAAATGGGCTGTGGTTGGCAAGGATAATTGGACACCCTACCTCGCTCATCTCCTAAGCGATCTTAGAACCTCACCTCTCCTCGAAAGAAGCCAACCGCATCGGACCGGCCTTCGTTGGTGTTAAGGAGGAATTTTCAGAACGCCCAGGGGCATATTTACAAACCCTACCCTGAGGCAGGAAATCAGTCAATATCATTGGCTACAAGGAGCAGTGACGTCGTTTTCAGCCCTCGCACGTAGCGTACGGCAAATCGTAACAAAACAAGAGTCGTCCTACTTTTCTTCTCCGTTTTCCCACAGTTGAGCACAGAAAACATTCTTCCGTGGGTTGTAATATTTTTTAAAATGAAATTATTTTTTAAAATATCATAAAAAATAAAGTATTCCACGCTGTAAGAAATTATACTAATGAAAAGTACACGCACGAGAGCAAAGAACGACGTCATCGGCTCTCGGCGAAGCGAGCCAATCATATTGTCCGATTTCCTGCCTCAGTTCTATCAGGGTAGGGTTTGTAAATATGCCGCCTCGCTCGGTGTCAGAGGGTTAATAAAGATGACGTTTTCGTACTCATTTTCAACCGTTCCGTGGCCACTAGCTGTTAGCCAGGCTTTGCTCGAGATCCATGCTTTTTTTTTCATATGCCCGCCCCGGTTTAATTTTTCTACAAATATTGTAGCTAACTTTTCTCCATGGTAGTAATAGGTTCTGAATAGAGACGTCACTTTCTGCTGTTAAGTGCGAAAAAGTGACGTCTCCCCAACCGGTTGTACCAGAATAGACCCGTAAATCTCCTTTTGAATCCTATACTGTTGGATTAAATCGTTCAATTCTAGCGTTTTTATTACCTTGAAACGGTATTATTTGAATGAAAACGCGAGAAGTTTGGAAAAAGAAAATTTATTCTGAACTTTTACGGCCTTATTCACCATTCATGGTTAAACCATGATCAGCAGTTAAATGATGGTTCTGCTATCATAATGCGAAAGCTGACCGAAATGCGTCTCCAAATATATAGCCTGGCGGGTTGCTATTTTGGCATGGTATCTCAATTTCTATGTTGTTGGCGATTTTTAAAATTATCCTCAGCCTTCTAGCAAAACGAGTTTCTCGCCAACTCGCCAGTTAGGGTATACATCCAGTTGATCATTTCGGTCAGCATTCGCTTGTTCGTGTAAATTCCCTTTTAACCGCTGATCATGGTTTACCCATGGATGGTGAATAAGGCCGTTTAACAATAAACAGTATAAATAATCAATACAACTTTAAAATCAACAATTATACTTCTGACGTTCATAAATTAAAGCATGGTAGTATATAATACAGTTGAACCTCGGGAATCCAAAACACAAGAATCCGAAATTTCGGATAATCTGCGCATCTATTTTTTTTCATTTTGTGAAATTTTATTAAAAAATGAAGAAAAACATCAATTAGGAATCGGAACAAAAGCTAATTATTATTTCTAAGTTAAAAAAAACATTAGAATTGGTATTTAAGAATGATCACAGCGTCTTAAATAGTAGAAACAAAATCAGTAATCTTCTTTAGATATAAGGAACTAAACTTGCTTAACGATGCAGATCGCAGCTTTCTCACATTGTACTGAAAGTGAATGCTCTACGGCTTTTGGTGCATCAAGAGTACTTTACCGAATTTTCAGGACAATCCGAAAAGACGTCATCCTTAATTAGTTCGGATACCCGAGATTCTATTGTAGTAATATTTAATTTTGCCAAAGAAAAAATAAGAAAATAATATCGAGAGTATTTTACCGAATTTTTAGGATAATCCGAATTTCCCTGAATCCGAACAGGCTTCAGTCTTAATTAATTCGGATTTCTGAGGTTCTACTGTAGTAATATTTAATTTTGCAAAAGAAAAAATAAGAAAATAATATCGAGAGTATTTTACCGAATTTTCAGGACAATCCGAACAGACGTCAGCTTTAATTAGTTTGGATACCCGAGATTCTACTGTAGTAATATTTAATTTTGTAAAAGAAAAATAATACATAAACGAATAAAAATACAGCAAACGGATAAATTAAACACCAGAAACGTCCTTTGTTCTTGCCTATATTTTAATAATATTGAAGGTGAAAATATACGGTTCAAAAAGAATAAACAAAAAAAGCAAGAACTGATAAATTAAACACCGGAAATGTAAATTTTCTTCTTGCGCTTATTTGAATCATACGAGAAAAATAAAATGGATAAACACGCCCGAATTTATCATTCATTTTGGCATTTTTAATTAATAATTTTTACTAATAGAATTTTGGAATTTAAATGGTGAATATGGATTCCATTGATTATTTCCCATCTTTTGGTACTTTCGGTTCGTAAGGAGATAACCTCACATACATAGATAGATAGATACATTTACTCACTCTCGAATTTTAATGGTGAAGATAAAGGTTACAGGCACGGGGTATGAGGGAGCTGTTTTATAATCTCTCTCTCTGGAGCTTTAACTCGGTTTGTAAATAAAATTTTGCTTAGTAATAAATTGCCACGCAGTATACACTTCACTGAAGAAATAGTGCAGGCACAGAAAGCATGGTGCGAATTGCTTATTAACCTTTTCCTTAAGGACGCAACTGTTGTAACCCAGAAAAGTTTTTACTTTTGAATCAGGGTCTTTACAACTGCTGAGCCAGACAAAAGTGAGGATTTCATTCCCGCATTCAAAGCTGTTCTTCTGGTTTAAGGGGTCTATTCTGGTACCCTCGGTTGGGTTGGTTTCCTTTGTTAACGTGCGGAACCCATCCCAACTCTCAACCCAACCGGGGGTACCAGAATAGACCCCTAAGTCCCCGTAGTCTAGAGGTTAACCTTTCAGCAGCGCGCATATGGAGTAGATACTTGTGTGCAGGGTGACGCCACCGGGGGGACCCTCAGGGACGGTTGCCCTGTCGGGGATGCTGTGGCCCCGTCGCGGAAAATTTTTCAACCCCGTTCACGCAATATGGTTTTCGACTAGTAGATAAATTAAGATCTGGCGAAAATTTGAGACCAATTTCATTACACCCCGTTGAGCAGGTCAAGCCACCACCCCCGTATGGCAGACGATAACGCCACTTCTGTAAGTATCAGTGACACACTCTTAATCTTTCACAATATTGGGATAATAGCAGAGGGGTGCAGTCTGCTAAACCGCGCGTCAGCAAATGCTTGGAATATGAAAAAACGAAACTTCAAGAAAATGCACATGTGTAGACGAAATCAAAAAATTAGAATCTGCTTGACGAATCCATTCAATTAAACTAAGAGTAGGGGTAGTTTGAAAACCATCCTTATCGGTCTGTCGGATCTCACCTCCCCAGTTGAGGGTTCATCATCCATGTGATGTTTTCACTTCATCATTACCAAACAATGTCACCGAATCAGTTTTGTTATATAATAGAGATTTAAATTACTGTTAAAAATCCAATATTTTCGATCGTATAATCCGTACTCTACATTAAATCACACACTCATAACTGATGAATGGACGGAGATTCGAATCTTGAACTCGGATTTCATTTCTAAGCTGTAAAAATTTAAATTTGAAACAAAAGGAATAAATAGAATACGATTTTCAAAATATTTTGAAATTTGATGATACCCAGAAATGCGAAGCAATTTTAAATATTTAGACAGCAGAAAATGTCATGCTACCGTTAGTGAATCTCTTTTTTTCCGCATACTACTGCCTTCCATATGATTTATGATATTGCTCAAGTTTAGACCTCTGGCCCTTTTCTTGCTTTCAACTGCATTGAAACCTCAGCGTCTCCCAAGGTGACGAAATGCAGGGTTTCTTGGGGATCACAGAAAATTCCCCAAAATAAGGTTGCTGCCCCTAGTAATGTTTACCATATTGGCCTTTTTAATAACAAATTTCATATTTGTTTTTTAAACAAATTGCTGATTACACATTTGTACGTCCAAGGTCACATCAAATTCTACGCCTCCTCCCCTCTCAAAAAGTTAATATTTAATTTTCTGTTTAATATACAATAGTTTATTTTTGGAGCATATAAGAATCAGGATTGGCGGACCTCCCACCTCGGGAATGCTTCACACTTCGTTAGGAAAAATTGGTGAAATCTGATCACACAACTGGCTATTCGATTAGTAGTTAGTTTCAGAAAGTGAACAACACATAATATAGGAAACAAAATGAAATTAAAAAATATCAGAGCATTTGTTTTTAATCTGCCATGTTTATATGAAACACAATGTATACTATTTCAATTCGCACTGACGAAAACATATGTACATTGTAAAGCATAATATGGTGTTTTCAATTTTCTTTTTCCAGAATATTTTTTGTTTTAATTTAGTTAATTAGTTTCGCTTCAATGAAATAAGCAATTATCAAATGGTTATTTGCTAAGAATTAAGTACTTGTATAAGAAAACAAAATGTTGCATGTTTTAGGTAGTTTGGCGGTATTTTTCCATTCTGATCTGGCAACCCTGCTTCGGTGTCAATATCCTATCCTCTCCCCTATTTGCAGTTGAATGGTGCATCACAGGAAGAATTGCGGTGCAGGAAGTCTCACATAATACGGAAGAAAATGGGTCTGCAGTTGTCACGTTAGGATTGTAAATTTGTTTACATTGTCGCTGGTGGAATCGACACAGACATGGAAGAAAATATTACCGAAAATAAAAACGCGACTTCGAAGATACCGCATTCAAGCAGGATGAAACCGCTTGTACAAACTGAGCAATTTTATACGCAATTAGACGAGAAACATCAAGATTATGAAACATCTGCAGAAGCTTCTGCGAACAAAAGTAATTTGGTGAAGGATACAACTGAGAAGACCCACATATGCAATGTATGTGGTTTAGTATACTACTCAGAATTCAGCCTTTTGAATCATTTGCTTGTTCATTCGAATGAACGAAATAGTGTATGTAAAGAATGTGGAAGAATTTTCAAAGAAAGAAGATACTTAGTTCGTCATTTACGAGTACATAAAAGCGAGAAATTGTTTAAATGCGACGTCTGCAGGAAATCATTCACAGATGCAGCGAGTTTGAAATCACATTGTCAAACCCATAGGAACGAAAAACCTTATGCATGCGATATCTGCAGCAAAACTTTCAGTAGGAGAGGCGATTTAAGGAGACATCTTCGTATTCACACAAACAAAAAGCCTTACGCTTGTGAAGTTTGCAATAAAGATTTTACCAGTTTAACTTATCTAAAAATTCATTTTCGTATTCACACAAAAGAAAAGCCTTACGTTTGTGAAGTGTGCAGGAAAGCATTCAGCGATGGTCGAAACTTAAAGAGGCATTTACGTATTCACACAAAAGAAAAGCCTTACGTCTGTGAAGTGTGCGGTAAAGCATTCAGCGATGGTTATAATTTAAAGGTGCATTTACGTATTCACACAAAAGAAAAACCTTACGTTTGTGAAGTGTGCAATAAAGCATTCAGCGATGGTAGTAACTTAAAGAAGCATTTACGTATTCACACAAAAGAAAAACCTTACGTTGTAAAGTGTGAAGTAAAGCATTCGCTTGAAATGAAAATTTAGCATCTCATTTACTAACTCATTCTGAAGAAAACAATTACGTTTGTAAAATATGTGATGAAGCATTTACTCGAAGTAATAGTTTAAAATCTCACTTACGGACTCATGCTAAAGAATAACCTTACTTTTACGAAGTTCATTTTAAAATACTATCTTGTCCGAGAGCTTCATGAATATATGTTACTTGTTAAATGTGCCAAAGCTTTTACCTAAAGATCTTTTTTAAAACCAGATATCTGTCCACTTATGGGACAGAAAAACCTTTTAATAATATACAAGAACAAATTGTTTCCTTGCCCTCGAGTGAAAAGAAAGAATTTTTTCTTCTCATAAATGAAAAACCTTCAAATGTTATACCAAGTTATGTTTTAGATATTCCTCTATACAAATTTCTTCCTCCATACGAATGATTACATTTATCAGTGGAAATATTTTTATTAATATGGAAATGACAATTTAATCTTAACCTATACAAGATGTATATGAAGTGCTTAAGCAGTTTTATTAATGAATAATTTTCAGAATACTAATTTCAAGTTAGCAGTTTATTGACAGGATATCAGAACTGTCTACTGAGTTTCCAGATGGAAATCTCTACTTCTTTGAAATCCACATCTGAGTATGTTGGCTCATGCTTATCATTCTTTTAGCATAATTTTAACCATGGAGGCTATAGCAAGCGAAAAGCTATCTGGGTGTTGCAGAAAATCTATTCGGTTAAGAAATCGCATTCAAATTTCCATCGAGAAAACCTGAAGATTGCTTTGAAAAGGGAAACTATTTGCACTACATTTCGTTTGCTTGACTTGAACCCCATGATATTTGGACAGAGTGGATTTACCGATTAAACATTTTCAGATTATAAAAGGTCAGATATATCAAATATTTGAGAAATATCTAATCTTTCTGTGTTTGACAATCTTATAATCGGAGATACCCTTATGGTTGCAAAGAAATTTCCGTCGGAAATACCTGAGAAAAGCTTCAAGAAGGAACACTACTGGCACTTCCTGGATGGAACACTACTGGCACTTCCTGGATGGAACACTACTGGCACTTCCTGGAAGGAACACTACTGGCACTTACTGGAAGGAACTTACTATCATCATTCTTTCAGAGGAAAAGGGGGGAGCCACATCCAGCTTATGTAATAAAGGTAAATTTACTTGTTTCATTCCCTTGTTAAGGCGATCTTCTATGTTTGGTATTTAATTACGGAAATATAAATGATTCTCTTTGTGAAACTTATTTGTGCGCACTCTGTATTTTATTGTAGGCAGTTATTTCAAATTTTTTCATCCATTTTATAATCGGTTTTTATAACTCATTCTTTTCTTGATATTATTAACAGTCTATTGATTGTGATGTCTAATTATTTTATAAAATTTTCGCATTTTGAATGATTTTTGATATTGTAAACATTATTAATATTTGGGTGTAAGGAAAAATCTATACGTCAGTTTCAAAATCTATTGGATACGCATGCAATCTGCGAGTGCCAGCTGCTATTAACGATTAAAATTTGAATTTTTCTTTCAAACTACTTGTTTACAAATTCTTTAGGATTAATGATTAGAGATGAACAAAAATTATCGTAATTTGGTAAATTAATCATAAAATAGATTGTAATGTTTCTCGCGAATATAAAATCGTTTATGGATGAAAAGAAGTGAAACTAGCAAAGGATTAAATGTGATTTTTTTATCCACACTTTAAATGATTCATGTGCGTTTAACATTTTATTGGTCTTTGTTATTCTTTGAGGTCAAAATCGAAAAGAGTAACTGCCGTGCAACTTGCATCTTCCTTTAAAATAACACAAAAAATAAATAAATAAAAGAGATGAACGTGTGAACTTTCTTCACTATTAAAGAAAAAACAATCAGGTTTAAAAGAAGATTTGGTATGTGTTTCTGGCGTGAAAAAAATATAAAATTTTGGACCCAAACGGTCAAAGTGAAGAGGCCAAAATTGCGTTAGCGATTCTCTCCACTACACTGAGAATCTAAACAAACAGGTTGGCATCTAGAAATTGAAACACACGCGATTTCGTCGCTAATATGGCTACCTGAGGAATCAAGCGGATTTGTTCCATTGGCAACCCATCGGCTATATCGCTTACGTCACGGCAAACGTTTCGCTTTTTTAAGTTGTTTGCATACTTTGCGGATTATAATAAAACTTAAAAATATTTATTAAATATTTAATGAAATAATAAAATATATTTTAATTAGGATAAATTCAAATAGTAAATAAATGAAAAATAGAACATTGATTTATTTAGTGTTTATTCAATTCTCCGAATACATAATTGAGAGATGTTTTTTCTTTGCCTTATAATAAAAATCGTTTGAAGGGAAATTTCAAGTTGCTTGATCAAATTTTGGAATTCATCATTTGGAATGCTGTCTTCACCTGCGCGATGGTTTCCTTGATGCGCCGCATTGTTCATTTTTTTTTTACATATAGTTGGAGCGTTTCCTCTCAAGTGCAAATATTAGAACTGAGTAAGTCTTAAAATTTTTACTATTAATTGTTCTGGTGCTTCATTAGATTAATTAAAATTAGCTGATGCCATAAGCTAGCAAAGGTGTCAATTTCCCGTTTTGCTGAAAGCGAAGCCTCTGAGGTTTTTTTCAGTTAAAAAAATTTGCCAGTTACCCATATTAGATACCGCAGGCATCGCGAGCACAATTTCTACCGTTTGATTAGAATAATTAAAAGAAACAGATTCCTTACATTCAATGAGATAGGAAAGTTAGTAGTTCTTTTGTAATTCTACATTTGAAACGGGAGTTAGTGCAACAACAAACCAGAAACGCAAATGGGCTCGAAAAAGATTAAACTTTAAAGGATTAACTTTTAACTGTGACCGATGCACGTTTATTTGCCATTACCATCCATCTTGCTGTGGCGACTTTGCGTTCTGGCGCCGTTTTAATAAGAGTGTGTTCCAACTTATAGATTTCAACCGTTTTAACAATGGTTCCTAACCTTTATTTCGTCTTGCAACCCTTGATTAGAATTTTTATTTTTGATTACCACCTTCTAACAAAGAATTTTCTAGTAATAATCTTTATTGCTCAGGTTAACTAAAATAAAACGACTCGAATTAATTTTATAACATTTGTAGGATTTGTTTTGGATTTTGCATTTGATATCTCCTTTTGGACTTAGACATACATCGCGAATACTCCATAGTGTTCTAATGGTGTGTTGGGAAAGGAAAAAATTATGACGCTTTTCGTAGTATGGTTAAACATCTATAGCTCCGCAATCTAATAACATAGAGAGTTGCTTTTAGTTTCATTTAACAGAGAAACGTCAACATGAAAGCTTGGAAAAAGAATTTTAGAATTCGGAATTACGGTTTAGTCATAGTCGAGCTGGATATTTGGTGAACATCACTAAAAATTTTGATGACGTCACAGCGACCGATGCGCGCGAATGCAGACTAAGACAATTCAATCATCGCTATGAGGATCACGCGAAATATTAATCAAGAATTGTTGAATTACGTCGAATTTTGTGCTACAGTTAAACGGTTATAGCTCCGCAACAGAATATCATAGAGTTGGTTTTAGTTTCATTTAACAGAGAAAGGTTGACTAAGAGGATTGCGAAAATAACTTTATAATTTGTAATTACTGTTTAGTCACAGACGAGATGGAAAGTTGGTGAAAATCGCGAAGAAATTTGATGATGTCACTGCGACCGATGCGCGCGCACGCCTCGGTTGTGAGCGGTATATTAACTGGATTTTAATAGATTAATAGTTAATTAATTTCAGTAAAATTAATTCATTCAACAGATAAAGGTCATAGAGCCTATGTCAAAGTCACAGAGCTTCTTTAGTCACAAAAAGACACAGTTGAGTAATCGATTAATTAACTGTCCTTAATTATTATTAACAATTAATTAATTAATTGATTAGTTGATTTAATTGAGCTGTCCTTTCCATCGATTTAATTGAGTTGAGTTGGTTTTAGTTTCATTTAACAGAGGAAGGTCATGGGTCAAAATCACATAGAGCTACTTGATTCACAGAGAACAACTTTAGTCACAGAAAGTTACAGTTGAATAATGTCTATGGACCTCAATCCCAGCTGCCGTTTCGCAGAGACAGCCTCCCGTCAATTTTTTGTTTCAATTGATCATCGTGACAATACACAATCCAAAAGTAAGACATTTTCTTTGAAATCCTTGAGCTTCTTTCATGAAGCCCAGTTTTATAAAAGTAGACTCAAATGAACATAGATACAATCTTGTTTCTGGAGCCTAGTCAAACTTACTGTGATATTTGTTATTAATATACCCATAAAACCATTTTCTTGAAAGTTGTTAAATGTTTTATTGCTTTAAAACCGAATTCTTGGAACTCTTCTTTCACTAATACCCAAAAGTCAATGAAATTTCTTTTGTTAAATCTAGATTTAATAAAAAGATAAGTCGGAAGTTCAGTTATTTTCTCTTCTTCGCCGTTATGTTTTCGGCGTGTTAAAAATACTTCATTGAATGGATTTAAAATCCAGATACCTGCATCTCATAGAGCTTCGGAAAATACTGTCTGAATAAAAATATCTGTCCTTTTAGATGTGCTATTATACTTGTTTTTATAATTTAAATTCTTTATTAAATAAAAAAAAATGTGCAGTATCTCAAAAACTTTATACTGGTCTTTTTTCTTTATACAAGATTCTCAAAATCTAATTTCCGAATCATAGACAAGATATTGTCGGTCACCGTGATGGTGGTTATAACCCAGATAGCACGTACGTGTGCAGCAAGTTTGATTTTTACTTGATATTAGCTTTTCATGGCAAATTTGCCGCGTCAAACTTGAAGTGAAACTGTGGCAAACTAACAATGCAGAATTGCCACCCTCGCTTGCAAAAGGAGTTTGCCTCAAGTTCGACCTGACAACTAGCGTCGCCCCTTCTTGCAATGCAAGCTTGCTGTGAGTTTCCAAAACAAGCTTCTTGCAAAGATATCACAATAAACAGATATTTATCTTTGTCTCCGTTTCGAAAAATCTTCCGATTTTTCATAGCATCTCCTAGACCGTCATTCTTTTTATTAATTCAATAAATCAATGATAATTTGTGAAAAAGCTAACTTATTTATAAAAAAAAATTGGAAACATTTTCCATCTTTATATTAAATATAGAACTCGCACTTTAAAGAAAACTATAACGCCTTTTTCTTAATGTTGAAATTTTAACTTATATAAACAAAATTAAACCTAATAAACAGTCAATGTTTGTTGAAATAAATAATAACTTTTGTCCCATTTTAAAAGTAATTACTTTTGAACTCTAATTTCATAATTTATTCTACTAGCAAAACGTAGCTATTAGCGAAAATCGCCCTCTCTTTGACTTCAAATCATATTCTCAACTCAAAAAATTAATGAAATCAAGAAAACAGTTTAAAATCAATCGTATACGAATCGAATCAAACGATGCATTAGCGAAATCTATCTTCTCCTCTCAGAGTTTATCTGTCCGAGTGGTGAGAGCGTCCGCTTAGCAAGCTCTAGGTCGCGAGTTCTAATCCGAGGTTGTGTTCGTTTTATATGTTTGCAATGAGTTTGTCATGACAAGCTTGCTGCAAGTTCGTCGCGTGGTGACTTCGAAGCTTGTGATAACTTTCTGCAAGCTTGCACTCTTGTCGTGTCAACCTTGCTTGAAGCTAGCAGATTTGCAGTGCAAGATTCCTGCAAACTAAATCTGCTATCTGGGAAAATTGTTCCGAAATCATAAATAAAGTTTGTTTATTTCTGAAAAATTGTCAGAAAAGTACATAAGCTCCTGCAACCATTCACTTTCATAAAATTTAGAGTCTAACGTAAAAAGACGTTTAAAAAAATGTTCGAACTTCACGGGTCTCAGTTCAAGCGATATTGTGATTTCATTTCATAACGAAAGCCTTATCTATCCTGTGTGTAAAAGCGATTTAGTATTTAGGCGGCTCATATCTTCTCAGAAATAATTGAACAATCGGGTTCTGGGCGAATTACCTTAAAAATATTCAGAAATTTGACGGATTAAATACTTCTTTCAATAAATCTAGCTTGGGCTTCGCTGCTAAACTTTGTCTGTGGATGCAGCTCCAAGTTGAATGAGAAGCGGTGAAAAAAATATTTATTTTAACACTCTGACTCCTAACCCGGCCGTTACCGGCCATGCAACTTCTATAGTGGGACGAATTTCGGCCGCGTCTGTTCCCAAAGGGGGGAGAAGGCAATTGGGCGAGTGGTCATCAAAGGGACCCTTAGGGGAGATATGAAAGGCCTTCCATTCAAATCTCCCACCACCCCAGTGAGGAGAAAAGGGGGAACGGGGCTGACGAATCCATTCCATAGATCAATTAGTAAGCAAACCTAAGTATACAACTGTACTCAATTTTGAGAACTCTTAGTAGGCAGAGAGTTAAACGAAATCATTTTATTCAAAATTAGTTGAATTGAAAAAAGTTCATGAGAAATATATATTGTTACAAACATGGAAAGTAGCTTCCCAGTAATGTGAGTCTTATGGTTGTGAAGAGAGTTTTACAGGGATAAGTATGGGATGGCTAGTAGTAGCCACATCTGGTTGCCCGACATTGGCGACTTGGCGAAACATTTTGCGACTTTGGCGACGAAACATGGGATCTCAAAGGTGCTAGAATCCTCTCGATATTTCCATTATGAGAGATGATACACCAGAATATACGATAAAACTCCATGTGACGTCACAATCTGTCGGAGAGAGTATATAAAGACCGTGACTGTGTCAGAAGGGGTGAGTTGATCCATTGGGAACGACTTTAGAGTTTCGTCCGCAGTGCGAGCTAAGAATTTGGTGAGCTGAGCGCTAATGAAAGTGCAGTTATTGTCGTTACTAGTTATTTGCTGACTGTGCCGTTAGATAACAAAGTGCTGAACTGTTATTACCTGTGAATTGTTGTCTATTTGCATTGGTAATCTGTGCAAGAACTATTGCTTCCTGTACCTGTGCTACGTGTTTTCCTGCATATTTGTAAATAAATCTTCATTCTCCATTACCCTGCATGTTGGACTTTTTACACCATACACCCACAGATAGACTTTTGCAAAAATATGTTGCCGTTAAAGCTTATTATTCAGTTATTTCAAAGAATAACTAAGTATTCAACTTGGTAATTCATGATATACATAGTTATTTTATGAAATAATGGATTCTACGCTTTCACTGCAATCTATAAAAAAAAGGATCGGGATTTTGCAATGCTTACAAATTTGGTTATTTGTTTTGTTTCAGAATTATTGGTTTTGATTTCATATGTACATAAGATATTAATTACTATATATATGTACATAGAGTCGTCCCTCTACTTAACCGACTACTGTAAATTTGCATAAAACTAGGAGCAGCCTGGTCACATTTATGACTCTTGCGAAAAAAAGCACCATATTGAATATTGTGCACCATATTGAACGAAAAAAAACACGTCGTGAGCCCGCCTCTGTGCATATACTTTCGTTGGCATTCTGAAAGCAGCTTTGAGAGTAGGAAGTCGCATGAGGATGGCGTGTCCGACTGTATTCTTTATATGCCTCTTGTTTGTTTTCATGTGCACATTTAGCTGAATCGTCTTCTATGATATTATACAAATTCTCAAAATTAACAAATTCAAATTTGTGGAGAATCCACACTATTTAAATTCCCTGATTAAGAATCTATGTGTTTTTAATGTTTAGTAATGTTTCTTAATTAATATTAATTTATTTTTGAAAGTTTTTAAGACATGTATCATTAATCTCTTTACAGTTTCCTGCAGATAGTGACACGAAAATTTTTAAAATTAATTTGCCATTTCTTGAATTTTCTGATATGCTTAATGCGTATATAGCATATCTGCATTATTCAATATACATAACTCTATAAAAATGATTTTTCTTTGATTTATTTTTCTCTTTAGAAATGACATTTCTTGTTTTTCACCACCTTTTGGACAAAGACTGAAAGAAAAAAAGAAGGGAATGATGTGGTGGTCAACAGTTTCCTTCTTGGATACACTAAAGGATCTTGTATTTGATTTAGAGGCTAATATCAAAAGCCCTTATAACCACATGGTGAGCTGGTACATGTGCCTACAAAGAAATCCTAACTGCAAATGAGATGACTATTAATACTTCGTAAACACTCGTTATTATTACTTCGATGTTATATGAAGAGTTTCTCTATTTATAAACTTTGAAACGCGTTTCCGGGAGGAAGATCCAGAAATTCTTCAACGACAAAGTAAATATGTGGTATTGATGTTGTTTTAAAAAGTAGTGTGAAAGAATGGATGACGGTCCAAAATATGATGATGAAATGCAGAGATCATTTTTTCATTCCAGTGTTTTACTCTTTTACAGCTTTTACGTATCAAAAATCGTACAATAAACAAGATTTTTTGTGTTTGTATTACATATATTTCATTTAAAAACCTCCTACAAATAGTAGTTTATTCGATATTAATGCATTTTATGTGTTTGAGTATGTGACAAATATTTCTTAATCAAAGGGCGATTTAAAGGATAGGTGATAAGCTTCTATAATGAAGCTTTTATTTTTTTTAATATATGGATAACTTAAATTACTCAAGAAACTCCGAAAATATTTATTTCCATCTAACTTGATGTAAGGGTTTATTCTCGTACCCCGGTTGGGTTGGGAGACGTTACTTTTTCCGCCCGTTAACGACAAGTGCGATTCCCGTATCCGTTTTTCCAACCGGTTGGGACCTCGCTTGGTCGAAAAAAGGACTCCGATTTCTCCCCAGCTCTGTACCTGGCATAAACAATATTCGCTAGCGAGAAGTGTTGCTTTATATCAGATCTTATCAAATTTTCGTTTAAAATGGAGGCTGCTGAGACGTTAATTTTGTTTTGAAAGGGTTTACCGGGATAAATGTAATCCATTTGACCAATTTGAAGCAGAATTCATCAATTACTTTAGATTTTTTAAAAAGTAGTTAAATCTTTTATCGAATTTAAATAATTTAATCTAATAATTTAATACTACAATATAAAGTAATTAAATCTTTAAAAGTAGTTAAATCTTTTACTACTCCTTCAAGATAGTCAATAATGATATTTTATAATTAAGTAAGATCAATTTCATTTAAAGATTTAATTACTTAATATTTTCTTATTAAATTAATTTAGAGTAACATTTTAACATTCTTTTAACATTGAGTGTGGAATGAATTTCCTCATTCCGTATATATCATTACAATTTATTTTATTTGGGTTTTAATTCAAAGAAATTTGTGAAATATTTACAAAGTAATTGCAAAATGGGACAATAAAAGAATTTTTCTGGTTCCCTGATATAAATGTAATTTTTTAATGTTGTGAAAACTTGCTGAATTGAATAACATTTTTTCATATTTTGTTTTCTTATGTAATTGGAAAAATAAACATATGGTTTGTAATATTAATTTATAAGATTTATACATTTTCAAATAATTGGCATGGAAAAAATTTAATACTTTTCCTCTCTCTAGGAAACTGGTAAAATTACATTAATAAATTGAAAAAAGACTTCAATGTATGTTCTATAAATGTATAATATTATTATAAATGTATATTTTGTAAAAGATAAATGGTCTAACCCCCCCTTAATAATGGACTTCTGAAAGCAATAAAGATGCATTATAATGCATCAATTAAGAGCAGAAGTTAAATCTTACCACCTCTTACACTTAGTGTGTTTTGAAAAGATGCGATCAACTGTCCCACTTAAAATCTGTGGATATTTTTCAAATTAATCGAACATAATTTCGAATTGGGAAGCAAATGTACGCTTCTCCATAGTTCCTTTGGCGATTCAAAACTCGAACTGAATTTGAAACCATAAAGAAAAATACCGCATGACGATCGCTTGATTTCCTGCGCGCGCAGCAGAAATAAGTCCTTTCCAACCGTAAAGCGAGATGTTCGAAACCACTGAGATACGAGAATCAGACCCCTTCTTTCTGTCGAGAAAAAGCCATAAACTTCCCGCGGTCGAAAGGCGAAATGGACCCAACCCAACCGGGGTACGAGAATAGACACGGTAGAAGCCAATGTGCAATAGCGTTTGATCGATTCCATATGGATAAGAACCAGATTATTTGAATTTACTGGTTTTGATATAATTTTTCCATCTCAAAAGATTTTAATTATGATTAATTCCGATGTAATTAATCGACTAAATATAATAATTATAAACTTGTGGATTGTAGCAATTATGAAATGAAATTATTATTAATAAAAATCTAGGGTTGACATCTATAATTTGTAACACAGTCTTATTAAAACGGCGCTAGCGCGCCATGTCGCCAAAGCAAAATGGATGCTAATGGAAAACAGACGTGCATTGGTCTCAATTAAAAGTTAATCGTTTAAAGTTTAATCTTTTTTCGAACCCATCTGCGTTTGTGGTTAGTCGTTTCAGTATCTCCCGTTTTAAATGTTGAATTTCAACCGAACAACTAGCTTTCCTAGCTCATTGAATGTAAGGAATCTATTACTTTCAATTACTCTAATGAAGCAGCGGAATAAGTAATAGTGAAAAATTAAGACTTACTCTACTCAGTTCTAATATTTGCACTTGGGAAGAAACGGTCTAAATATATGAAAAAGAAAAATAAACAATTCGGCGAATCAAGGAAGCCTTCGTGCAGGTGAAAACAGCATTCCAAATGATGAATTCCCAAATATGACCAAGGAACTTCAAAAATTCCATGCAAACAATTCTTATTATAAGGCAAAGAAAAATCTCTCAATTATGTGATCGGAAAAATATATAATCACTAAATAAACCCAAGTTCTATTTGTCATTTTTTCACTAATTGAAATCATCCAAATTAAAATATATTTTATTTAATTAAATATTTAATAAATATTTTTAAGTTTTATATAAATCCGCGTTGTATGTAAACAACTCAAATCAGGCGAAAAGCTTGCCGTGACGTAAGCGATGTAGACGATGGGTTGCCAATGGAACTAATCCGCTTGATTCCTCAGGTAACCTGGAGGTCGCGGTGGCCTAGTGGTAAGGTCTCGGCTTTGGGGCCGGAGGGCTCCAGGTTCGAGACCCGATTCCACTGAAGATCCGCCGTGTATGGGGCCTGTTGCAAGCTAAATCATACGTAGTGGCCAAACGTCCTCCCGTTGGTGTGGCGTGGAAGTTTGGAGAGGGGGGTGCCAGCTCAGGTGTCGTCCTCGTCATCTGACCGTGGTTCAAAATTACGAGGTCCGTCCCAAAATAGCACTCCTGTTGCTTCAAAAAAACGGGACGTTAATATAACTAACTAACTAATCCTCAGGTAACCATATTGGCGACGAAATCGCGTGTGTTCCAGCTTCTAAATACCAACCTCTGCTTCCCGAAGTCAACTTTCTTAAAGGGTGTATCAGGATCATAATAGGCATTGCTTTATTCTTTCTCTGTGTTTATAATTTCGCATTCGTTTTTTTTATCGAATTTTTTCATAATATTATTCTTCCATCATCATCATAGTAATAATATATATGTTGTCCAAAGACCACCGCTTCAAGTCTTTGGTTATCACAGACGTTATCATCTTATTTTTACTGTTTTATATAACTTGACTTGTTTCTTGCATGTGAAAATGTAATTTTAACATTCATTTTTCATTTAATTACTAATGTCTTTTTAAATTTTTCACAATTGTGTTTCCTTGATGACAATACATTTTATAAAATATTTTCAGAACTTGATTATCAATTGATCGTTTAACATAATTAATTTTTTTTCCATAATTTGTGACAAGATTTCATAATGTTTATAATAGTACGTTTTAAATAAAAGACTAAACAATAGAAAATAAATCAAATAAGGAAATCTACTTTTTAGCGCAGTAATGAGACAGTAGAATTTTAAAAAATTATTTAATATCATTATCTCTTAACTTGATTTACTACTTTCATAAAATTATTTCGCGTTCTACGAAGTTCCCAGTTCAATACTTTTTTGCACTGAAGAGTCTAATGATATCCGTAAATCTTTCTTTAAAGCGTTCTTATCAATGTCTTGGGAC
>BGPR01013835.1:0-40700 GCA_013235015.1 Araneus ventricosus | reverse complement strand
TTGCAGAGAAAATTTTGGAAACTCCAGAATGATTATATTAGGATGTTTTAAATAATAAATATTTATCTATTAAGTTTATTTGTTCATTTAATTGGATTAATTATTTTTAGGTTTTTTTTTTTTTTTTAATATCAGCAAAATTATATTTGTTGACAAGTTCAAAACAGATAAATGGAAAGGGTTTTTTAGACATTGTATTACTGCTTATTTTATGAAAATGGTTTTTGATTGTGTAAAAATTATTGGAATGCCAGAAAGTTCAAGGTAAAATTCAATTTACAAATTCACTTCAAGAATGATGAAAGATCAATAAACCTATGAACTGACTATTATTATTATTATTATAAACACATATGCTTGATATCTATTTCAATGTTAGTTTCTCTAAACTATTTTTGGTAAAATTGGCTCTACACATTAAACAACTTTTGAAAAATATCATGTATAAACCTGTGAGAACAGAGGAAAGAATAAATAAAATTTCAATCATAGGTGGCTTTTTCTAAATTTCTTGCGTAGAAACATACTCTTTTAAAGGTGGTTGAAATTCTATCTCTTTTGAATAATGAATAAGTTCATCTTCACAAACAGCTTATTAATATATAAGCTTTTTTATTAGAACATCTGTATTGCCTGCAAGGAAAAAGTTAAACAAATTTCTCAGTTCCTAACATCATCATCATACATCATATTGTTGTCGTTCAGGTAAAAGTCACAAAGTCCATAAAAACCTTTTGACGGAACTACTACAGTCAATTACAATTTGCAATTAATTATTTCATGATAGAAACCTGCTATTTAAACATCAGTAAATAAACTGCAGGAGCTAGGAATCTGTAAAATAATTTTTACCATTTATCATAACGACTCAAAAATAATTAAGTTTAAAATGAACACATCTTGAAACTACAGTTTTGGACTTAGTGACTTCTGCCTGAACGACAATATTTAATGCCACTTAATAAGTAAATGCCAAAGCTGTGTACAAGACAATAAAAAGAAATTCCAACTACATTAAATAAAAATATGGGGTGTACAAGACAATAAAAAGAAATTCCAACTACATTAAATAAAAATATTTATTCACTTTGCACAACAATGCGAACTATAAAGCTCACAACTTACTTTAAGTAATGAACAATCAGTTATTGTGAACAATGTGAAATTCAAAGTTTATGAAACATTTATTTTAGGCATGTTAATGTATATTATGGAGAAAATATTTAGAAAATTTTAAATTTGAATCAACAAGTGAAAATTCATTCTATGTATCAATTCACTTAGAAAAGCATGGTTGTTGATGATACAAATCTTTACATGTGTCACATATTTACAAATTCTGATTCAGAAAAATTTGCTACATTAGAAAAAAGCATGCATGCAGTTAAAAATTTAGATTTTAGTTTTATACATTTTATGGCAGTACAATATATAGGTGCAGATGTCAATTCTTTTTTTACATCCATGTTCTAATTGTCTAATCATCATTTGAGGAAGTTGACAATTATGTATATAATCTATATACACTTCAAGAAAATGCACAGTTTCAAAATACTGTGATAGTTGAAAAACTATTGCCTATAAGTAATTTCTCTATTTTGCTAAAATTCACAAAACATGTATTTGGAATAATGTTGGGTAAAAAACTATTCTAAAGTATAAATAATTAATGATACCTCATTATAAAACCAAAGATAAAAAAAGTAATATTTGTTTAATTGAATGTTGTAAAAAATATTACATAAAGAACTTTTTTATAATTTAAAATATTTTAAAAAAGTACACATTTATATGCATGAGAATGCAAAAAACAATTTAGAAACAAAAGAAATCCAACTTTATGTATATAATTAACAAAAAAGTACTTTCTGGATCTCAACTTTATAAAATTTGATCAAAACATATTTACAGAATTAAAATTTGACATAGAGATTTTTTTTCTCCTGTGGACCCCTGAATTATTTTAGCAAATTCAAATTTATATTAGCATTCAAAACATTTTAAAAGCAAGAACGATAAATAATCTGCTCTCGCATCCCTAAATAATGAAAACAAAAGAATATGTGCATTATAAATATTATATTTATATAGAAATCGCAGCACTCAATGGAGAAATGTGATTTAGTCAGTTATTCAGTAAATTACATTAATTAAAATGGCCTTATCAATCGGATATTTAAACTAATATTGGCCATAAATTTGTTTTCCTAGTTCTAATGAATGAAGGAGCTGCAATGTTATATTTCAAATTAACCTACTTGTTGTAGCAATATCATAAATAATTGGATTTATTAATGTGCAAGTTAAAATCACAGACTTATTTATTGGAAGCCATCGTACTAAAAAAAAAACTCTTTATTTACATCATATATAGTATATATTAATTACATAGATGTCAAGATTAAGTAAAATCTCTAGTGCCATTTTTATCCAAAGACATTTTTTCTTCAAAATATTTGAAATGTTATAAATTTAGTAAGGAAAAAAGGTCATTTGTTAGAAAGATGTTATCAAGGATTAGCATAAAAAAAAAGTAAAACATAACTTTTTTTTTGCATGTGGGTTGTGAAAATGTTTACTATCTAGTAACTTGTGTGTGCTCTTTGCTTCATATTTTGTCATTTATCTGGGATAGAAATGCAATATAGTAAATTAAAGCACGAAATTTAATGTGTCCATTACTGCATTTGGCTATTTTAAAGACAGTATACTGGCATTATTATTTATGTACACATTCTATAAAGACATGGGAAATACAAAATGGCCAGAATTTTAGTTTGTAAATGACATGCAAAGGTTTGATCAGAAAAATAAGAATATTTTCCCCCAAGAAATAACTGAAACTAGAAAATATAATATTACAAATACCTGCAGGTATCTCGATAACACAAAAACACTTGCAAACGCACATCATAAAAATATAAGAAATAAATTATTTATTGCAACTACAATAGGGTCCACAGGAGTTTTAAGATCAAATATTCAAGATCACTGACTATATATGCGACATAACATTTTCGTTTTTTCTGTAACATTATCATTTTTGAGTGAACAGAACTTCACCTAATACATAGCATTTTCAGTAATGATTTAAAAATTTCTAATGTTAAGTATATTATCATAGTAAATTTTCTTAAATAGTAGTTAACCTATTGCTACATACTACATAATGTTTGCTATTTTCTAAGACAATGGCAAAGCGTTTTTGTTTTGATGAGCCAATAATGAATAATTATTAATTCACCTTTAAAAGAATTCTTTGTTTCATTCATCAGGTAAAAATGCAAAAGTCATGAATTTTTCAAGCTAAAAACAGGGAACATCTTTATTTCATATTTACTTAGATGTAAAAAATAAAATAAGAACTATCCTCCAAAGAACAATAATGAACAAATAAAATGAGTCTTTCATACAAAGTGACTAGACAATCCATACTCGACCTAATAAGGGATAATGTTAATAATGATTTGCCAGTAATTGTATTTTGGCAGTATTATTTTTCATTTTTAAAGTTTAATCAACTTTGTACGAAAGAAAATATACTTCAGATAAAAGAAGATAAATTCAACTTATTTACTTGCAAATGCGTAACAAAAATATTAAATGAATTTTTTTAATTAAACAAAGTTAGTATAACTAGTAAAATTCATTTTAATTTTAGCATCGACTTTTAGAATGTAAGTGGAAGTAGATTATATAACATTTGTTAAAATACGGTCATTAAAAGTAAAATTTTTTCAAAATAATTACAAAATAGCATAAATGTAGCTTTAGAAAATGATAAAACATAAATGCAATTTTAATACAAAAATATATCAGGAAAACACTTCAGATGTTAAGGGGGAAAAGAAAAACTGTTTTGGAGTTAAAGAAATCTACTCCTTTAATAATTTTTGTTTCATAACTTTTTATTAAAAAAAATTATTTAACTGATGTAGAGAAAAATAAGCCTGCTTGTAAAAAACAACAAAAAAACCCTTAATTCTTACTTAACCATGAACAAAAATGAAAGACATTTCAATTACTTTGATTTTTTTTTGGATTTAAACAAACAAACAAATATCACTTTTAACTTTGAAGCAAATGAAAATGGAGTAGTCAAAAATTCAGTGGTGGAAGCTCAATGGTTTGGCTAAGGATAAAATGAAATTTTAATCTTTTAAGTAGATATTGAAAACAAAAATAAGAACTAATACAGGGAAGTTGTAACACGATTGATTTGACTAGAATAAATAAGATAAACATATATAAATATGGCAAAATATCTCAGAGAAGACTCCATTTTATGACACTGATTATATACAATCCAGAAATGCTATGAAAATACTTTATTATAGAAACACATATCAGTAATGCAGGACATTTTTAAAAGTAAACCATATATCTGCAGATAAAATACATCATGTATATATTAATAATTATATGTATATCACTCTTCTTCAAAGATCACCGTGATAACAGTTTTAGAATATATTAGCACAGCAGACATCTTGGCCATTTATAGGCTATTACCACATGGACAAAACAGATAGCTGTTCCAAAAAACAGAGAAGTGAATGCTCTGCTTGGGTACCAACAGAAATGTCTCACTAGTGGTTAAAACTCAATGATAAAACTTCCGTTTGAAGAAAATAAAAACCTAAAATAATAACTCTACCATGTAAAGGCTGTTTACCAAGTTTAAAAAAAAAAAAACATTACACAAAATTTTTTGTAACTTTAGTTTTTCAACCATTTAGAGCTTTAAAAATTACTTTAGAACTTATAAGTATTTTTTTTTTTACTATTATCAAGATTTTAAAATTATTCAAATATTAATATCAAGATTTTAGTTAATGAATTTACAGTTTTTCTTTTTATTAAAAAATATGCACAAATATACCATTTATAAATGCCATCCCATAGAGCACAAGATATTTTGCATAGAATCCTCCAGTACATTTCTGTAAAATTTATAAAAGTTGGTAGTACATATAATTTCAAATGTTCCTTCCAATTCAAAACTCATACAATATATTAACTCATTCATTTACATGAAAGAAGC
This sequence comes from Araneus ventricosus, assembly GCA_013235015.1. Classification (NCBI taxonomy): domain Eukaryota; kingdom Metazoa; phylum Arthropoda; class Arachnida; order Araneae; family Araneidae; genus Araneus; species Araneus ventricosus. Next base: position 35,656 of record BGPR01013835.1, on the reverse strand, counting down.
TGAAACGTAACAAAATGCATATGCAGATCTGGTGAACATTAAATCCATTGGGATCACATGTCCTCTTGCTGGTGTGATGTGGAAGTTTAGAGAGGGGTTGCCAGCTAGATGTCATCCTCCTCATCTGCTCAAGGTTTAAAATTAATAGGTCATCCAAAAATAGCCCTAGATTAGCTTCAAAATGGGTTGTTAACCTAACTAAACTGAATATTACAAAATGTATTTTAGATTTATAAGAGCATACATTTTGCTCTTGAAGAAAGAAAAACGTTTGATTAAGATAAAGAAACCAAAAATTCACAACCTTAAAAGAGATATAAGCATTTAATTCAATAGCTAGTTTATCTATTAGGATTTTTTTTTAATGGTTACTATTTTGAGGAAACTTTTTTTCTGAGCCTTAAAATCTTTAAGAATTCTTTCAGAGAGAAAAAAAAATTTCAGGATTGCCAGCAACCCAATACATTTTTTTTTATCACTGAATCTAAATACAGAATTTTCACAACAGATTATTTTTCAATACTTGCGAACACTGCTTTAACTTACCTCTGAATTTTATATCTGACACATAACACGCGAATATAGATAAAACATCCTATTTTCCATATTTAAGCAAACTGTTGATACCTTATCATGCCCAAGAAGTATGCCCTTTTTTCAATCTTCTCTATGATTAAAATTTCTAAGAATCTCTGAGCAGATGAGAGAAAGATATAATTTTCAAATTCCATGGAATTAGAATCAGTTTTACATCCATATATATCAAATTGCTTAATACATAATTAGTCTAAATCAGTTTTTCCATATTTGGTTATAATGAAATCAAGGGAATTTCAAATCTTTTATGTATTAAGCAGTTTGTAGCCCCCGATTCCAAAATAATAATAAATTTAATCATTATATGTGGCGAAACAATAGGATAAAAGGGAGCAAAACTATCTATGGGCGAGTTTTCTGTTTTGTTTACTTACATTAAAAACCTTGCCTTTATTTGCATGGCTTTTGGACTTAAGCTTTGAAGATTCCATTCACTTAGTATTATACAAGAATTATATAGTCACCGCATTTAAGGTAAATAAACAAAACAGAAAACTCATATATAGTATAATCAGAGTACCTGTATCTGCAAAGTTAAGAGCTCTGCAATGAAACTAAAACTATGTTCTCACAATAGCTATGTCAGGCTGTACTCGGAGAGAGAGTTAGAAAAAGAAATTTAAGGTATTTCGAACCTTTAGTCAGGAACATCGTAGCATGATAATTTTTTATGCTTGATTCATTTGTCTTTAAACCTACCATTTAAAACAATTTACTCTTAATTATAGCAGCAATAACATGCATCCAAAAAATGTATTTAATATTGCCGCAATGGTTGTATGTATGAATGCAATCACTAAAACAATAAAAAGTATTGTTGTAAAATAAACATAGAAATATTTTTAAAAATTTATTAAAATTAGAAAAAAATGAATAGAAATAAAACTGGTCTCACTGAAAAGCAAATTTTTTAAATTAAAGTAGCGTAAAAATGATTTTGATGTGACAATATGATGTGGAGTTATTGAGAAATAACATTAAAAATTAGATTAAATTTTAATTAAAAATCTAATAGAAATTTTAAAAAGCCCTTTCTTAGTGAACACCTACTACTTAAGAAATAAGTACAGTGAAACCTCTTCGAACGGCCACCCCTCTTAACGGCCAATTTTTCGGCCCATAGACCTAATGTTAAAATAACCCCTAGCAACGGCTACCCAACCCCTCTGAATGGCCGCCGGGTGGGTTCGCCCATCAAATTTAACAAACGCATTGGTTAGAGATTTACTTTTTAAACTGAAAAACGAACTTGAAAAAATGTTTTTTTTCCGAGAAGGGTAAAAACTTAAAACAGTCACAAATTGTATGCTTTTTTCAAAAACTGTAAAAAATTATTAATTAAAGTACTATTTTCTCTTTAGATAAGTCTTAAACTTCATTTTAAATAAGAAATATGTGTCAGACTTATTTATACTATGTACTATAGCAATTATCTTGTAATTGTAACGAAAACCCTTCAAAGCGGCCAATTTTTCTCGGAACGGAGGAGTGGCCGCTCAGAGAGATTTCACTGTACATGCCAAATTTGGTAGCTTTATATCTAACGGTCTGCCCTGTAGAGCATTTTGAATGATTTTTGCATGTTGCATCACTCATGACACAATTTACAGATAGTATCCAGCCTATAGACATTATCATGTAAATATATTTCAGTACTGACAGGGAATTAGCCATTCCCTGTGAGTACTGAACTTTGGTATATTATTTTACTAGCAGTACGCGCACAGCGTTGCCCGTGGAATCAGGACTTCAAAAAAATGGGTGAAAAAAAGTGCCCACAATGGAATGAAAAAGTTTTGAAAACAAAAACCAAAACAAAAAATACACATTATTGATATTCCCACTTATTTTTCTTTGCGAATGACGTCATCTGCCGCGAAGAAGGTCATGTTGCAACAATGCATTGTGGGATGGTTCGGAGAAGCTCTCGCTGTTACATCTCGCTACGAAAAAACTGTTTGAACCGATCAGGAAAAAATTAATTTTTAAAAAACGAAAAAAGATATTTTAATAGTTCTTGTTTTAAATCCGACATAAACGTTCCATTTGTAGGCTGAAAAAAAATGAAAATTATAGAGATGTTAGAACGTCAGATATGATAATTTAAAGAAATCTTTATTAAAAATTACCATAAAAGTGACTATTTTTCAAAATTCAGTAAATTACGTTAGAAATTCAAAACTAACTTCATTAGAACAGAAATCGCATGCTTGATGGTGTATATATTTTTGTCGTAAACTTATTCGAAAGTATTCTATTGAGAAATTAGTGCGAAAAATCAACCAAAACAATACAAAACATTAAATAAAAAATTTTCTAGATTAAATTTTAAAATTTCGGCTTCGAGGTGTATTCAGTCACCATTACGACTACCTGTGTGCCAAATTTCAAGGTTGTAAGTGCGATAGATTTGTCTGGACATTGCATGCAGACACGCAGAACGCGCACACACAAACATTGCCTTTTATAAGTATAGATACACCAATTTCGGTATATTATTTTATGCTGTAGTTCAGAATATAGTTGGTCTCTTAAAATTGGGCTTTCTTCAAGAAGCATTCATGGAGAATAGTTATTCCTACTTATTTTAAATTTCAATGCTCTAACTTAACCCCTTCAGGGCAGACGCCCACTGAAGGAAACGTGCCCACAGTATGGGAGCTAGCAAGCACAGTCTGTGGCCACCGGCCGAAGTATTTTCTCCCGCCAAGCCTAACACGCATTAAATTTCATAAAAATTACACGTTGCATAATAATGCATAAAAAGTGCCCCATACATAGAAATGAAACCATTTTTAAATATGCGGTAAAAGATATATTCTAAATCATAAAAAAAGTTTAATTAAAATACTTGATTTTTAATAATAAAAAATAAAAACATAGTGTATTTCCCTATAATTGAAAGTACCTAAATAAACACTAGATTATTGATTCAAAATATAGGAAAAAATAAATATTTACATTCAATATTAAAAAATACTTCAAGAAAATTGTAACAATTAACTCTTCAAAACCTTCTGAAAAATTTTCTATTTTAGGACTCCACCGACATGACGGAATTGGAATCGATATATTAGTACTATCCTCTTCTAATTCAGAATTTCAAGATTCAGAACTATCTGAAGAACTCTAATAATTCATTGCTTTATCACTATCATCGGAAAATCCATAGATCTGTCATTTAAAAATTTACATATTTCCTCCTCGGAAAGATAACGCGTTCTTTTAGCCATAACTGCACAAATAAAACTGGGAGGCATAAAAACCCTTCACAGAACACCTGCCATAAAATCCCAACCCAAGCGAGAGGAGAAACTATAAACAAACACTCCAAAATGAGTTAAAGAGCTCTTTAGCACAGGCTTCTACTTACACTCGCCAGCACATGTTTCTGTTTATTTATACTCTCTCAAAAATCCAATCATTATATTGAATGATTCACGGACATGTGGCCGACTACAGTCTGACCTCAGAGAGAGAAATACTAATGTATGGGACTAATCTTTTCAACGAAACATGGAATAGAATGCCATCTGATAGAAAACATTTTGCTCCAAAAGCCCAACGCATATTTGCGGCGCTCGGCCCACAGCAGCAATTTCGCTGTAAAGCATGGAATCGGCGCTCGGCCCCAAGAGCAATCTAGTGCAAACACACATATGTGGTGCTCTTCCCATAGGTAGAGCACTTAACTTAGGTATTAACTTCCTAGTAGAATTTTGGGAAGTGTTCAAGCTTTCATGTTAATATTTCATCCATTCTTATTATATCCACTGACTTAATTGAATTTTTGAAATTAAGCAGATTTTTTAAAAAATTATAATATTTTTGTTTAATATTAGATATATCTACCCATAATTTTATGCAAGCTTAATTTAAGAAATGATTTATACTACATACAGAGTAGCTATAATATGACTCATCACTTGTGTACAGCTATTATTTTTTCTCTTACTTAATTTCTTGAAACAATAAAATATATATGTTAATTTCCATGGTATAACTGTCATATGTATAACTCTTCCTTTGAAATACAAAAAAATTCTTCTAAAACGCCCATTCGTAATAACAGATTCTTTCTTCATATATAAAAATGCAAAATAAAGTAAATAAGTTCCATATGTTACACTCGAAGACAAGTAGGTATGAAAGTAATAAATTAAAGAGTACTTTTTTAATACCTTTAAAAAGCTGTCACTTTTAGATTGCTAGTTTTAAATTTAAAAAATAAATCAATGAACGAAAATCTCAAAATAATATACTGTCAACCTTGCTATAGTTATGAAGAATGACATCATAAGTATAATGAAAAATGAATTTCAATGAATGGTCAATTTTGTTATAGCTGGAGATTCATTCTAAAACTTAACATATGAATATGCAAAGATTTTAAAATTACTTAATCTTCCAAAATCATTATATCGAAATGATCCAGAAGAACTTGATGTAGGGGAATCTTTGTACTTTTCATGGATTTCATGCATTATTTCAAATCATATGATTTAATTCATAATCTATTTCTAATGAAAATATTAAAAACATGACTAGTTATAAAAATTAATACAAAATGACATATGAGATACATTGTGACGCACATTGCACGAAGCAAAAATAAATTAAAAGTGAGACATCACAAAAGGTGAAAAAAGTGGTTATTCTAAATAAAAGGAAACGAACAACTTTTTCATAAAAAAAACCAGAAATACATTGTAACATCAGTAGAGGTCCATTTAAATAAATAAAAACAAATAAAATAATAAATAATTAATTATTATTAATAATAAATAATTAATTATTATTAATAATAAATAATTAATTTCAAAAAAACACAGCAATAAATAAGTATACATAAATTATAAAATATTAAATTTTCAAAAAAATTCATTTACACCTTATAATCCTCATTAAAATAATGATAAATTAGATAATGTAAATAAATTCTTACAATTATAAAATAAATAATAATGGGAGGACATCTATTTGATACCCAAGCAGGCTATCAAGGATTGAAATCCAATGATCACACAATACTGCAGCATACTATTAAGCTAGCTTAAAGTAATAACAATTCAACTATGTATGTCATAATGGCTTTTCACATTGCTTTGTAGGGCCTACATTTTCTTCCCATGCTACGATTAACTCAGTGAGTTGATTACCTTTCTTTTTTTCTTCTGGATATTTTTCTTTATTATGAATAAGGTAATGAGTGCAACGATTTCCACGTTCTCGCCTCCAGCTGCTGCGAGGCACTTCTCTTTTCCTCTTTCGATGGCGTCCATAAACCAGTCGTTCTGTCGGTGGCGGGAAACGTCCGTACAGGTACGTTAGAATTCCAAACATTGCAAAACCAATTAGGGAAGGCATGAAAGCCATTCCCTTCACAGACAAAGGATAACCTAAATATCGAGAATTCATGGAAATGTCGCCTTCTAGAAGTGTTTTGTTTGTATTGGGATCAATTACGGTGTTTCGTATTTCATAAGTCCAAAGAGATTTGTTACCTATAAAAATGATAACAGTGCAAATTAAACCTTCAATTGATAAATTAAATTTGTAATCATATGAGCTTATCAACCAGAAAATCATTCACAGTTAAACATATGAACTGACTACAGTAAAGCACTATTCAATACAAGAGATAGGTTCTAAAAGAATGGAAAATTAGATAAATCAGTTAAGGTGATAAAAAAAATGTTTTATACTGTAACATGTATAAGACTTCTGTACTACATTAATTATTGATATTTTTATTATTAATTTCAATTTGCAATCATAGAAGTAAGAAAATCCCTGTCGGGAAGCTGGAAGACAAAGGTAGATTCCTTTAGTCTGGAGTCCACACTATCTAGAATGGTGCATGGGAGAATTCTGTAGAGTAAAAGTTAATGTGAAATATTTTTCAGCTCGATACTTAATAAAGCACATTTTATCCAGTGCTCAAATGGAATAGTGAAAATTGTGGAAATAAGATTATACAAATGAACTATCAGCAGATTACAGTTTGATCAAAATAGATCGCTTCTAAGCAAATTGTTTATGGTTTTTTTGATACATAAACTTTGTGACTTTTGACTGGAGGTAGCGATTCCAATTTTCGAGGCAGTTTGATTTTCTAAATCGATGCAATCACCTTGTAGCATGATTGTAAAGTTCATAAAAAATGTCAACATTTGTGAATCCGTGTTCTTATAAAGAAAGGACAATTATAAAACATGGAGTCAACAGGTTTCAAATATAAAAAATTGACAAGCCATCATATTTTTATAATTTAAAGAAATACATATATGAAAACTAATTTACCTAAATTGTGATGTATTAATATACAAGGTGTCCCAAAAAAAGTGGAACAAGCATGGTTTTAGACATATACATCTAATTACAAAGTTTCATCAAATAAGGTAAGAATTTGTATGAAAATACTTTGATATCCAAGGGGATTGATAATAAAAAGTTACAAAAATTAAATTTTTATATGGCCCCATAGAACAAAAATATCGATTAGTAAAATGTTTTTCTCACTTTCACCTATTCACATACAAAGTTGCCCACTTCTAACTGCAAAACTTACAGATATAAGAAGACAAAGTCAGTGGCGTAAACCACTTTTCCATACTTCTCACTGCTGTTTTATGCAGTCTTTCGATGCACATTTTAGGGATAATATATATATTCCAATAAATTATTTAAAGGGCGGAATCAAGATATAATGTAATTGTTAACTCTTGTTAAATCTAAGAAATAGTAAAATAATACATTAATTGAAGTATTTACAAAAAAACTTCAACTTGTGAATCTTCGAAAAATATTCAAATCAGTGACTGCTAATCTGCTCAGAAACAAGTAGTGCTAGAAAAATATTACTAGAATACAATTGAAATATAATTTTTCAAAAAAAGCTTTACCTTCAATAGTCCAAACTTGAGGATGTAATTATTTGAATTGTATTTTAGAAAATTGTAGTCTTTTTTTTCGGAGAGCGACTTTTAATAACATAAATTGAATATGTAGAAACCACCCAAGTTCCCGTTGAAGCAACTTGAAAGTGAATTCAAAATCTAAAAACAGCCAATAAGAGAGAAAATAAAAATTTAAAAAATCAAGAGTGCGAAGGCGAACCATGGGTGATATTGAAGGGGAAAAAAAGAATTAGTTGGCCTAACGCAAAACATGAGTATCCGAAAATCCAGTTCTAGCTAAGTTCAAAGACGGAAAGGATAACTATTCGCCTTGTCCCATTAAGTCACTTATTTGCATGCAATGAGTGAATTTTGGGGCTTTCCAAAACTATATGGTGTGCAGCCCCATCCTGTGTCTGTCATACTTTTTCATTCATTTTGTGTCTTCTTTTCTCGCTTTAAACTTTTCTCATTGACAATCAAACTCTCAGAGTGGAAAAGTAAGCAAATAAGAATATAAACGAAAATACAAATTTTTAAAATAATTTCAATGAGTTTTGGAAGGACGAGTCGTCACTGCCTTTAGGTAAAACTTAATATTACACATGCCGCTGAGGGCAAATAATTTAATATTCTTGCCCGATATTAGGCTATTTTCCTGTTTTAAGTTATATTTAATTGCCTCAAGTTGTCCTTCCATTATTTATCAAGTTGATAGTTGCAACTGTCTGCCAATGAAACTGAGTAACAGTATGCGTATTGGCAAATTGTCTTTCAATCCATGGTGATTGGATGATGTAATACTAGGCAAATATTTGTATTTCACTGTTAAATAAAACAAATTATTCAACACAAGAGTATGAAAATTCAATTTAAAAAAATTAAATAACTACTTACTTGCTACTAAAAGGCCTGTATCTAGAATTGAAAAAACTTTATGGTTTGGTCCAGTATACTGTCCATATTCATTAGGAATGTAAAATATTTGATTTTTCCACATGTTTAGATCCAGAATCATCACAAACACAATTATACTATAATTAAACCATTTACCTAAAAGAAATTTATTAAAAGTTATATGATGAAAATTCAATACATTAAATACTAAAAATTATGAGGAAACAAATTAAAATAAAGGAAGAAAAATTACATTTAAAAAAAATGTAAAATTACATAAAATCTAGATACAAAAAAATTGGAAAATGAGATGATAATTGCTTTATGACAATAAATAATAAACACAGTAGATAAGAAAAAGGTAAAACACTATATTATCTTCAAAATGTAACTACATCTCATAGGACAATATTAATCTTCTCTCCAAGACATTGTGAGGGTAAGTGGCATTATTAAACATAAAAAAGTAGAAGCAGCAGTCTGAAACAACAAAAGATATGACTAGGCAAGTAAAATTTGGAGTAACAACTAAAAAAATAAAATGGCAAACAACATCCCCACCAACTTCTTTTTCTTCTTTATTTTCCTATCGTCATTTTAACAATGTAGTCTATTATTCAGATATCAGAGCTTAATAAATAAAATCCAAGAATTTGTCAGCAATAATAACAATCATTGGTTAATGAACAACGACCTCCTTATAACAATGCATTCATCAAATAAAATAATTATGATCAGTAATGGCATGCCATTCCTTTTATGGAATATTGAAATTTGCATCTTTCGGGAAATGTGATTAAAAGAAAAACAATATATGAACTTATCTTTAGCTTTTTCATGAAATTTATATGTTAAGTAAATTTGGATTTAAAGAACTATAATTATATAAAAAACATGAAAGCAATAAATAGAACAAAGATACTTCATCAGTGCGAGAGATGTATGGGAATAATTTGATATATGTTGTATGTATATATATCGCATGTTAATCCTCGATCGAACAGGCCATTGAAATTGTTAGAATTCCAACCTTTAGGATTGGCTCATTCAGTATTTTACTTTCCTCGTAAATGAAATTTTATTTTTTGTGCATTTTCTGGCACTGATCTGATTTTTTGTGTTTTATGGGGTAAGGCAATAAATAACAACTGTCCCGTTTCTTTGTTTTGAGCAATTTTATTTTGTTTCATAGTGAAATTTTACCTTTGATGATTATTTATTGTATTTAATCGGGTTTGCAATATTAATTATTTTTCATTGATTTTAGAATATTAATTTTCACTGATTATTTTTAAGTACTTTTATTATTACTTTTTAGTGTATTTAAGATGATGTTTAGTGTTTTCACTTGTGCTTTCCAGATTTTTACTTCTGCATTCAATCTTTTCATTGTTATTGAGTGTTTTAGTGTTTTTTATTTTGTGCTTGTGTTTATTGCTTATGTTATATGTTTGATTTCTCATTTATATTATGATGTATTATATATATAGTATTCTCTGCATGAATGATTAGCTAGTAGCTAAAAAACATCGGTTCTCCTGTTTTTATCCCATTTTATTCCTTGACACTGGTTAGCCTCAATAAAAGAAATATGTTCTTTTATTCCATTCGCCATTTAATTTGTTATATTTTTATTATTGCCATAATCATTAAGTTTCTTTTGAATTTATTGGATGTGGCAGGAAGCACGTCAATTTGCAACCCTGGAAATAGGAAGTTATGCAAGAGAAATAATAAATGGAAATAATTCCCGTCTGGAAAACAAAACATCATAGTATACTCTGGAAATCAGTTCCAAATACTTACATAATTAAAGTGTCTGTTAATAACTTTGTGAAAATGGGTAACACATAGAGGAAGAAAGATAGAGGTGAAAAAAGCATGAGAATGCTAAGTGTTCCATCTTAATATAAATAAAAGTCATTGTGGGTACTTATATGGCTATGTATGTGGGTATGTTCCACATATCCTCCTGAACTATGTGATCAATTTCAACCAAACTTTGCACACTTATTATTTAAGACAAGAGGAAGATTATTGTCAACTTTTCGAAGCCTAAAAGTTAATTAAACAGTCAGTTAATTAGAAATTAACCGAAATCGTTTTTCCGCTGTAAGTTCGGAGCAAATTATCTCCCAAAAAATATTTTTATGCCATCTTAAAGTTCAAAATTTTACCTTTTCAATGATTTTATATCTGTGACATTTTTTCTTCAATTTTTATTAATTTTTAAAGTTCAATAATTGTTAATTACACGCAGATGATTTTGAAATAACGCAAATTTATAGCTACTCCGTTGCTAGGCAACGATTAGACTTTGAACTAATTCAACTTTATTTCTGAAATTTTTGCTTATTTTTATAAATATATTTCATAAATAAAGAGAGTCAACCATCAACTTTTAAAAGCCACAAATCTTATTAAAATTTCAGTTAATTGGAAATTAAACAAGATTTTGGCATTTTCCATGATATTTTTCAAAAATATGTATTATGTCACAAAAACTATTTTTACACATAAATAAAAGTTTAAAAAATTAGCTTTTCATGACATAAGTTTCATTTCCATTCAATTTGTTGCCCTCATTTTAATAATTTTTTAAAAATTAAATTGTGCATAAAATTACATTTTTTTATTGGTGAAGAACAAGAATACACAAGAACTGTTGCTAGATCACATTAGAAGAATTTTGGATGAAGACGAATTTTATTATTTTTTATTCATATTTATTCTAACACTTTTTCTCAATGAAAAATTTACTATGTAATTAATTGTCCCAAAACATCCATTAAAATCTTTCTTATATCGCAAGATTTATGAAGAAAATTTGAAGTACCTATGCAATAAATATTAATAACTTATGGAGAAAATTAGCTATCGGTGGTTTTAAAAAATCATTTGGTGCAACTGATATTCTCATTTTAATTACAAAAACATTTCAGACAATAAAAGAATTTTGGGTATTGTAATTTTCTATACAAAAGTAGTTTTTTTCATCGAAAATATTAGACATGAAAGTATTTTAATTCCGAGCAACGCCGGGCATAACAGCCTAGCTTGTAATAAATTCAGCCTTCCATACTTTTATTTGTATATGCAATATATTTCTCAGCATTCGTCATAAATTGCAAATATTATACTTTTGCTTTATATTTGTTTTTGAATGTTGCAAATAAATTTGCATCTCTGCCAGCATTTTTAAATTCAACCATTTTACACTGCCATAATCTATAATAATTCTACCAGCTTTTCACAAATTTCTTTTAAAAAAAGAGAGAGAGAACACTTACCAGTAACATGAATACTGACATCAGGAAGATTGACATATTTCTGGAATAATTCAAATTTAAATGAAGCAGCATGCATCCCTGGAAGTTTTATGTCCAAATCACAAACAAAATTAGGAAAATCCCAATCCTGTGTAAAATAAAAAAGTATCAAAGCAATCATCGCACACCTTAAAAAAATTATCATTTAGCATAAAGAAGGTATATGAAGAATCACAGTTAAATATATAAATCATTGATAAGAAAAACTATACCAAGTTAATTAAAAGTACTGGAATGAATGAAGCTACAAGCTGAACTTTTTATTGAAATGAATATTTTAACACTTTGTTGTATGAAAATAAAAGGGAATAAAAAAGTAATTCTTTCATTGGCATAATATCATCAAATTTCAAATGGCTTTTACCTGCAATATATTAATTACCAGTAAACTAACACATCTCATCATATAAATATATCAATGCTTCTCCTCCCCCATTGCAATCCAAAATCTTTTTTTCTCCCAATAATAGTCTGCATATGTGGCATTCTGATTGCAAGAAAATATTTAAACAATAGAATTACATAATAACGAAAAAAACCCAAAATGACAATTTCTCAATTTATTATGATAAACTTGTTTAACAATAAATATGTATAAATCAGCCCATTCATACACGATAAAGACATCTGATTTTTAACAATATGCATTTACTATATTTAACATTATTTAAAATACATGATCAAAATAAGGACCTGCTGACCACCCAAGTAGGCTAGTGGTAGGAGCTGATTAAAAGTAACTCTATTCTAGAAGAGAGAAATGATGGACATACTGGAACATATTAGATTGAAGGCCATGTGAAAAATGTGGTTTGTAATTTCCAGCAACATGCTTTACTTAGTTGAGGCACAGAAAGTTGTGTAAAATGTATGTAAACTGTACATTAACATTAATACTACTGTACACCCTCAAGCTCAGAACCCTGTCAGTTGTATGTGTGTATGTGGAAGGAAGTACATATCAAGCTCCCAAAGGTAGACATGACATCAGTTCTTGCTGCCATTAAATTGTCCTAGCCCCCATCCCTATCTGAGTGACCAAAAATAATTGAATTGTCCTAGCCCCCATCCCTATCTGAGTGACCAAAAATAATTGAAAACAGGACCTAAGGGGCTTTCTTGGATGAGTACAGTTGAATACATACTAGCCCTGAAAATAATCCTTTGATGTAAGGTATACAGAGTTAAAAATAATAAGCCTTGAAATATAGCCTTTGAATTTCATTTTCATTTTGAGCCACAAATATAGAATTAAATAAAGGTGGGAAAAAGTATCGTCAACAGATGGGATGCTGATGTTATGGAAAGATATGAACCGACTTGAGTGATGTATGAACCAATTTTAACTATTACCATAAAAATATAAATACTAATAAACATGCATTATTTATTCACTGAATTGAAAATAAAACTGCAGCAACTGGGGAGGAGGGGGAGGCGGGCAGATTATATTTTTGCCACAAAAATATATATCATTGTAAATAATAATACAATAACTAGATGTAACTATGAAAAATGCCTACACATAATAATGAATACTTTCATTTTAAAAAAAATTACCTGCATAACTATAAGCAAGTCCATAACAAGTATAAAAGATGCCAAAAAAGCTCTAGAAAGCTCAGTTGTAGCAACAAAATCTCTATTCAAATTATCCCAACTAATCAAGTCACTGACAATAAGCGTAACAACCAAAGTAGTCATTGTAATTGAGCCCAACCAAAAGATTACAATTCGGATGCGGCCATGAGAACGCCAAAATTCTCTGTATGGTCTAGCCCAATTTGGATACAAGTTGTCTTGAAGCATCATATCAGTTACCTAAAAATATAAGCAAAATCTATGCAGTTCACAGAATTTATAATAAATATATAAATAAAAAGAAATTGTGAACAAGATAAAAAAAAAAACAGTTAAAAATGAATGTACCGATATTTTTGAGTAAAACTGTAGCCAAAGTCAAACTAAAGGGGTCACACTGACATGATTATAAGCACCCCTGACAATCAACCATAAAAGTATTTGGATAGTTGGACATAATTTTGAAATACTTCCTATTCAGTATAAATTTCCACGGAATTCTTTTAAACAGAATGCTTTGTTGGTTCTTTCTTAAGTCGACAGAAAGTTCAAATATAAGTTTTGTAATTTTTTTTTTTTTTTTAATTTCAATTTGTACAGACAAAATAGCTCTTAAGTATTTGAACACATATATATAATGGTAAAAAAAAATTTAAGCTTTTTCCCCGACCTAAATAGTGTTATTTAGACATTTTATTAAATTTCTTGATAGTTTTCATTCAAGTATTTGCATTAAATCGTGTATTTTGCTAAAAATCGCTATGGATCTAAAGCCAGAAAAAATTGTTACCAAATTTGAATAGTTCAGAATTTTTTTTAAAATCAAATCATACATAGTAAAAAATGAATTTCCTAAATAAATCACATGTTTTGGAAAAGAAAGCATTCAGTCAGAGGAAAAAATGGCATTCAGAGCAAACTACACTTTATATGCAGAGATTACCATCTTATTTTTGATCATAGTTTTGCTAGTGCCAAGTAAGTGAAATTTTTATGAATATAGTTTACGCAAAAATATTTAGCATAAGAATTGAGTGACATATTCTTCAAAAAATGTGCTTAAAGCTACAAACACAAATGCTTAAACTTAACTTAGCTTTCAATGAATATGAATCACAGCCATCATCATTATGATACCCACAGGCTGTAATTTTGATTCTAAAATGTACTTGCTATCATTATTTATTCATGATCTAGGAACGTCTAGATCTTTCTTTATAATTCTGAATGAAATATTCTGGAATATACCTTGAATGTATAAATGCCGAATCCCACAAGTTCTGGATAAGTTATCTGCTTGCTTGAGCTAGAGTTGCTTAAAATTAATAATTTGTTTTATTGTTATTATCTGCATCTTTGTGGCAATTTGAGTTAATGGTCGAGTTTACTAAGTGCATGTTTATAAAACATTTGATGATAATTTACTTACCATCCAGGCAGTCACAAAATCACCAATCCAAGTTCCACAAGCCGCAGCTTTCATAAAATTTGCATTGGTGATACCCATATGAGAATTAATGTGGAATAAGTCATACTGGGGATATCCAAATTGTAGGAACCAGTTATAAACTTTTGAGAACATGAAAATGAACATCAATGATGTGAGAAACATAATCATCCAGGTGCCTTGTTCATCTCGAAACATCTTAAGACGAAAAAAGCTACCTATTTGAAGTTTTAAAAAAAATCAGTACAAAATCAGCCAGCGGGAAAAAAAATTTCATCACATTAAATAATTTGTGAAAGTTAAATCATGATAAGTAATTGCAAGTTATATAAACTAAAATAACTAAAAGCTTTTTGCAATTGTCATTACTCGTGCTTATCATAAATTTATTTATGATCACAAAATACGATGAATCTTATAATAGTAGCTTCCAAATTACAGAAATATTAGGTCTGAATTCAAATTATAGAGCTGACACATAACAAAAAACAGATTTTTCTCTCCTTACAGAAGATAAATTTATCAGAATGCACTTTCGTATAAAAGGTTGAAAAATCTTCAGTAGAATTGAAAGGGAGAAAAATGATAACTGCCAAAAAGAAGTAAAAAAATTATAAAATACTATAAAAATATCACCAAATGTTATTTAATTGTCTTAAAATATAATTTCAAATACCTTTGTACCAAAGATTAGTCTTTTTCCCCCTTGAATAAAAGCAATAAACTATCTTATTAAATGCATCTTTAAAATATGAAGTACATAACACTTCTAAATTTCTCTTTCATCACAGTGCCATAATTTTAGTGCAGATGTAATAAATTAAGACAATCTTTAATTATAAATTTTTAAAATAAAAGAAATGCATTCAAATATACAAAATGTTTATTTTTACTATGCAACACAGCAGAAGTCAATTATTAACAGAATAATTACTAAACACATTGATTACCATTTTGATGTAATATTAATATCATTTTTATAGCAAACAATTTCTAAATTTTGTATACAGGTGTAAAAATATATGTTTTATAAAATTAGAAAATATCTATAGAAGAAAATATATATCTGTAATAGAAACTATATAATTAATATTGATCAAATGCATTTACAATAAAAAATATATTTTACCCTTAATACTCACTGAGTAATAAGTGATGAATCAAGTATTTGCCAAAAAAACAACCACTTATGATTGCAATAACCCAAAAAATGACTTTTAAAACACACCAACTCCATTGAGGAGGATATTTTGTAGCCACAAATGAAAACACATGACCAACAAATGGAATTTCACTTTCAGTGTGGCTATGTGAAACGGGATCTTCAGCAAACACCAAGAAGTTGCAAAATATCACAAAATAAGAAACAAACAGACGGGAATATGGATGTTGAAAATAATATCTGAAAAGAATTTTAAAAAATTTGTTAGCCATCTGATATTCTAAAACACATCACTGAAATATGCATAATATAATAAATAGGTCATTAAAAGTACTGAATAAAATTTTTGAATTTTATATAAATTTCAAAATTTCTCTGCTCATAATAATGTAATAGGTAAAGTCTCTATAATCAAAGCTTTCTCAATAAAATATTTCTCAAAGATTCAAAGTCATAAGTATTTTACAAAACTAACAAAATTCTACAGGATTATTAAGAATTTAATTTTTAATAGTTAAATTAGCTACGCATGACACTACTTTTAAAAATTTCGAACATATATCTTTGTATGTTAATTATTGCAATACGTAATTCATAAGTACTCACAAATGATTTTATATAAATATATGTATATTGAAACATGTCTAAATTCTGTATTGCAATATGTAATTCTTAAGTGCACACAAATCAATGTAAAAAAATGTGCATTTTTTAAATATATATATATTTAAATGTAGCTAAATTCTGTACTTATCAAATTCTACTCAGTTTTTCTAATCGAATATGACTTTTAACTGCTGAAGTTATTAAGTTATATAGGGGAAAATTGGGCTTTTTAGTACAGAAATTTGACTATTCACAGCTGATTACTAACCCTCCAAGAGAATAATTGTTTTGATTTCTAAAATTAGAACTTTTAAAGTGTATAAACCAAATTTTTTCGCATGTGGTCGAAACTTTGGAATCTAAATAATTTATTACCAAGAAAATTTTAAGAAAATTATATAAATAAGAGTTAGCTTCCTCAGAGCTGAACACACTGAATGGAAAAGCAGGTTCAAAGGATTTAAAAAATTGGGATTAGTATTAGTGATTTTCTATTCATAATTATTTGATTATATTATTTTTAAAAATAAATTTTCATATATTATTTATGTTTCATTCTGTGACTGCTTTTATAAACACACATGGATCATTTACTTTGCACCATCTGATAGGGTAAGATATCTGAAACTACATAACTGCTTAGATTTAGGACTAGAATATGTTAAAGTTCAAGACTTTCATTAAAACTAATAAGTACTTTTATAATCAAAAGAAAAATTGCCAATAAAAAACATTCCCAATTGACATCATAGTTGTTTTATATTCAAGAACAGGAGTTTTAAATCCGAACAGGAGTATAAAATAATTATTTTCATGCATAAAGACCATATGAACAGAAAAATATTAAATTTTATTTATTTTAACTCCTCCTGGTGTTTTTACTATAGTGTTTCAAAAAGAAAGGTAACAAGAGCTCTGGCGCGTGCACAACTTCTCTGTCTAAATGGCCGAGGCAATCAAAGCATTTGAACACAGCTTATAGATGAACCTATTTAGTTAAACAGTAGCATCTCAAATCTCAGAATACGGAGGCATTGACAGAAACATGGTCGATAATTGAAGTAAGAAATGTGATAAGGTTTTTGTACCTAAAGAAAATGTCTCCAGCTGAAATTAATTGGCAACTGGTGGAAGTGTACAGAGCAAGTGTAATGTCACAAAGACAGGTGTGATTTTGATGCAAGGAATTTGATAAAACAGATGTGTGAGATGAGCAAACATCAGGGCAGCCAAACCTGTTCACCAATGATGGGAGTTATTGAAACACCTTCCCTACAGCTCGGACCTTGCACCAAGTGATTTTCATCTCTTTGGAAGAAGTACCTATGAGGTCGGCATTTCAAAATCGATGCCGAAGTTCAGCAGCCCATTTGGCATTTTTCCATGACCTTGAATTCTCCTGTGAGGGTTTGGATATGCTGTTGTACCAGTGGAACAAATGCTTTGACAACCATGGCAACTATGTGGAAAAATAATATTGTACCAGTGTCTGACTATATAGGGTATCTCTTTATATTCATGAATAAAGGTTTTCTCTCAGAAGGCTTATTACCTTATTTTCTGAACTTCCCTAGTATAATGTGCTATTCTTTAGATTAACAATTTCACCAAATATTATTAATTAAACACTTAATTATTATTTTTTTGTTGTTCTATTAACTATTAATACTTGCTTACTTCAAGAGTGACCTCAACTTGCAAAATCTCTGTGAAATTAACTTTCTTTTTTTCAACTAATCTTGGATCATATAATTAATTTTAAACACTTTCATGTTAACACTCTATATATTTTAAAAGAGCTTCCTATTCATAATTCATTTTGGATGGCAAATAGCCAATATTTCATGAAACACACCCAAATATTTTATTTTTCACCAATATTCAAATTCTCTAACCCTCCAACTGATGAGTCTTTATTCACTATCAAGATGCAAATAGGTCCACATACTTTTACAATGAAGTGCTCCATGAGCCCATGGATAATGCCAGATACAATGGAAAACTGACAAGCTTCCAACCCACAAAAATGGTTTGATATCAAGCTAGAGAGTTAAAACTCCTTTTGAATAACGATTTAGTTAATAATTAATGTCATGTTTTGAATCTACATGAGGGCTATTTTGTGACGGACACTGTAATTCTTAATTGTGGTCAGATAACGAGGACCATGCTTGCATCTCCCTAGCCAAACTTCCACATCACACAAACAGGAGAACATTTCACCACCAATGCAACTAAAATGTACCAACAAATATACATGGCAGATATTCTGTATAAGTGGGTCATGAACCTTTAGTCCTCCGATCCTAAACTCAAAATTGCCACAAGGCCCTTGAATGATGGAGAGAAAAAAAAGTGAAGCATAGTATATTTTTAAAGCTATTTGCACAGCATTTAATTAAAACATCAATGAATACATACATAAGTATGAATTATTGAATTAACAACAACCATTTTCAGATTAGCCTTCACAATATATTATTACTACCTTTTGGGTAACTTCCCTTTCAGTTCATTTAACAATATATCTCATGTTCAGTTTTCCTCGTATTGTACAACTGCAAGTATAAAATTTTGTGATTCTTAACAGAAAGGCATTTTAGACCTCCATAATTCTTGTGAGCATAAGGATTTAATGTTTTAACAAATTGAAAGTTTAAGACGATTTATTTAACATTTTTAAAATCAATAAAATACTGGCAGAAAATGCGAGATGATTGTTTAATGGGGTTTGGTAGTACAAAATAAGGCTTCTTAATCATTTTTTTTTTAATTCACACCATCTTTTCTATCCAAAAATTTTTCACAACTTTTTGCTCACACATTTTTCTTGATTTCAAACACAGATAATTTAACAAAATATTTAATTTAAGCATAAATTAATGGCTAATGAAACAAAAATGTACATATTTGGTGGAACAATCACAAAAAACCCTCAACAGTTTTGTTAATAATTTCCATTACAAAAATTGAAAAATGTGACAGAAGAACTTATCGTCAGAATTTTAGTGGCCCCATTTTGGGTATATATCTAGTTTGAAAAACCCTGACATAATAGTACTATGCTTATCAGAATAATACATGAAAACCTAATACTCGTCTCATTCATACCTGAAATCTTTTTCTATGTAGAGATTTTGAGTAACTTGATGTTCAGAATCTCCGATTGAATTCCGTGAATAAAAATCTGCTTCAGAATGTCCACCATCTTTCTCTTTAGATTTCTCCGATGGCAAAGGACTAACTACAAGCCTTGTTTCATGTCTGTATTTAGGAGTATACAAATGATGATTTGGAGGAAGGCGAGGAGATGTGTAATGTCTGTTCCAGCTTTCAGCAAGTTGCTCATTTTTTGAGCTAATAAAAGCCTGGCAATAACGCTCTTCGAGGACAGAGGCACAAGATCGCTCCTGCTGTTGCTGGGGAGACTGAGGACAACAAGCAGTGGGTGGCTGCTGTAACACTGGAGCCGGAGCTTCAGTTAAACTTGTTGATAAAGAGCTTTTGGCACTGTCATCAATGTACTTAATGTCTTCTACATGATTTTCTACTGAAGTTTCTGAAGGACCAGTTTGACCTTCCTCGGCCACAGATCCAGGTTTTGCTATATCTATAGGTGCAGTTTTGTTGCCCTCAATTTCATATTTGACTTTACAGCCTGCATCAGATTTAAGGTGGCATTTCTTAGAAGGCTTTTGACCAGTCCATGGTCTTGTAAATTCACTCTGGGCTCCAAATTGGGTGGCAGAGCCTTCGTATTCATTTTCTTTTCTCAAGCAGCGCTCTTCAATGCTTTGAATCACTTTTGCAGTGGTTTCTTCCCAAGCATTTTTATCAATGTTTAGCAAGGATTCCGATGAGATGTCCTCTCCATCCATTGAATACAAGACACATGTTATCTGAATTCCTTACTAAATGCCTTTGTTATAAGACATGTAGCGATTTTATTTTGCATACAAATACACAGACAGAATGGAAGTATGTTAGAGCCCATTTTCTTATTCCAAAGAGATAATGGAATTCGAAGACCATATCTTCTTTTTACTGCCTGCAAAAAATATAGAGACATAAGCTCATAATCCAAATAAATGAAAATATAAATCCTATAAATACTAGAAATTAGTATCCTAAATTACAAAGCCAAATGTTTTAATGATGGTTTCATTAGGTATTGAACTGAGGTTAAACCAAAATTTTTTTTTTGTGTGTGTGTGCGTGTGTGTGAAAGATTTCAAAAGGAAAGTCTTTAATAAAAAGGAATCTGATACTGGTGATCTTGGTTTGTTAGTAGTACTGTGTTTGTTGATGAAAATACTAAAACACTTGGAGAAACAAAGTCAAAGAAGATCTCATACATAAATATGAGAAAATTAGAGCACCTATCATCATTTTAAAACAGATAAGCACACAATGAGTGGAGATTTTGAAAAGAGCAGCGACTTTTGATCCTGGTATAATGATGTTTGCTTTACCAGAGCAGTTCCCAATTACTGATGCAATAATAATTTTGAGGCATTTCTATGGTGATTTCTAAATTTTCTAGGAGATCAAAGACTGCATTGGAGTAAAAGGAAAAATATTGAAGAGAGGAGTTAAGTTATAATATACAATTTAGCTTTTCTATTCCCTTTACAGTCCTGATACAAAAGTGGTAATGGTGAAATAAACAAAACAGAAAGAAAACAAAATCTGAAACTTACAAAAAAAAAAAAAATCCTACAGCATTATTTTCTATTGAGAATTACAGTGAAATAGCTATGGGACTCAAAGCTTCAGAAAGTGTAATTTCCAAAAGGAATTATGTGATTTTGTAGAACGTGTAATAATTATATGGATCCACACCGTGGATGTCCTAAAATCTCTTAACAGTCATCATTCCATTCATCATTTCACTACTATGGATAGTAAAGCACATTTCCATACAAGAGGTTGCAAGGGTATCC
Source organism: Araneus ventricosus (assembly GCA_013235015.1). Taxonomy (NCBI): domain Eukaryota; kingdom Metazoa; phylum Arthropoda; class Arachnida; order Araneae; family Araneidae; genus Araneus; species Araneus ventricosus. Next base: position 14,195 of record BGPR01013835.1, on the reverse strand, counting down.
TCCAATTTTTTTTATTTATTTATTTTCTCTGCAAAATGAACTTGCTCTCTGAATAATACAGAAATATTCTGCTTCAACAGACCTATTCAGAAGTTCGCTATTAGATAGAGTTCATTATATCCGATTTTTCAAATATTAGTTACACAAGATTTCCTATAATCCTTAAATGCATTTTCTGCATTGAGCAAATTAATTGCACTACATCAAAGGTGTCAAACTCAAATGCTATAGCAAGCCAAATAAACCAGGTCTAAGCTTATGTGGGTCACACACAAAAAAAAAACTTCAATATTTATGTAGAAACATAGTTTATTTCAAAAACAAAGTATGAAAAAGAAGAACAACAACTGTAAAGTTAATGTAACTCTCTGACAGCGATTATTGCAGTTGTGGTGGAATTAGCACGGCACTTCACTACGCCACGGAGTGTATTCTCACAGTGTCTTGGCATACGAGGAAACCAGTGCCAAACTTTGAACAAGAATGGCTGAAAAGAGTCGCCAATAATCTCGTCTCCAGGCATAAAATTCGTAAGATTGTCAAATTCATAAGCGAAAACAGAGATCTTTTCCGGCCTCCCTAGCCTTCAACTTTCCAGTGACCAACAAGATCCAAATTATCGGACACCCCCCCCCCCCTTCAAAAAGAAAGGTAAAACAACATCTAAAGAAAAGAAGACTATTACGAACTAATAGTGTAAAACTAAAATGCCTGTGCTGTACATAGTGTAAATATTTCTTTCTTTTTCTGTTTGTTTTTCTTTTTTTCTTAAATAAAATTCCTGCGACTTGCCCATCAAACCATTCAGTGATCGGTCTGGTCGCGGGTACGGGGGGTAAGAGACGGTGTTCTGTTCTGTAAAGTTAATGTTTTCTTCCCAACTCCTGTCATTTCTTCTCTGAAACCAACTTTCCTACTTCGACGGACAACTTGTCTGCAAAAATTAATTTCTAAACTTCTCCAGTAATTCTGGATATGATAGGAGACTTATTTCCCTTGATAAGAGTGAAAATAATTTCTTGGACTGAAAAGTACTTCCAAACAAGGAATTAATTGTGCATCCCAATTTCAATTTTCAAGTCAGGCAGGCAAATATTTCTAAAATTTAAACATACCAACTTTACTGAATTTTGCCTTCAAACGTAAACGGCATTGGATCTCGTTTACCTGCATTTGCGTATTATTTTACTATCCACTGCTATTGGTTGGGAAAAGGTACATCGATTATGACTAGTCATCAGATATTGGTGAATGGTGTGGTTCATTACTTATAATTATTTATAGTTAGGACTTTTAAAAATAAAGCCAGGAAATTGTGGTTAAAAATTTTATTACAAACCGTCATGTTTGCCAAGCCACAATACATGCAGCCCACACCCTTGCACTAACTACACTGTAATTAGTAATAGACTAAAATAAATTAAAATAAATATTTCTTTTTAAAAAACTAATAAGTGAAATTAATTGTACTTATATTTGTTTTGATAAAATATGAAAATAAGTAGTGGTTTTTCGTTAAAGAGCTGAAATTAAGCTTGAAAAGTGGAAATTTCAGCTCACTAAATCTGCATTCCTTGCTTTGGAATATCGTTACAAGCATTTGAAAATACATTAGTGGCATAGGATTTTGGTTGGGACCATTTGAAAGTTCAATATAAACAGGAATCGTTATATCCAGTGTTCGTTATACCAGGGTGACTGCATTTATTGCACACATTTGATAAAAGGAATGGATTACAAGTTATCTATATAAATAAAATAGAAACACCAACTGATTTTTTTTTTTTACACTATAGAAATTGAATAAATTTTCTTCAAATTTTTCTCACAAATACTATGAAGCAGAAGGAAGGCTTTAATGAAAAGTTTCCTGACAATCAATAAAACAGTTAATTTTTTATTAATCAAAAACTATTATTTCCTCTGCACATGAACAGTTCAAGTTCATCTGCTGACAAACCTAAAAGCAGGACTGTACCGAAGTGATCCTGCGCCCTTGGCGGAACTGGCAAAGCTGCGCCCCCTTATGTGATACATTTCCATTAATTTTTCATCCCTTCTATAAAACCTCTACTCGGGAAAAAACTACATTCCTGCAAGTATTTTTATACACAAATTTAGCATATTTTATGATTTATTAAATAGGTTTAATAAAAATTAAGTATTCTTAAAAAAATAATAGAAAATTTTAAAAATGTTAAAAACAATAGAAAATTAAAAATTATTAATTTTTATTTTCTATTGTTTTTAACATTTTTAAATTTTCTATTGTTTTTTACATCTTTTTTAAATTTTCTATCGTTTGTTTTTATATTTATTAGAATATGCTGCATATGTGCCATTCTGTATAATATAAAGAGTTTTATTAATTTTGAATTAATTCAAGAAAAAATTTTTAATAATCTGTTAAATTTTATTAATTATAACTGTTCTTAAAAAATACTTTAATGACCTATATTCAGGAAAAATACTACACACAACAAAATAAATGTATCATCAAATAAATTACAAACTGCACATATTTTCTAAAAGACAGAAAATAAAAGAAAATCTATATCTTATTGCAGAGATTGAACATTGGCTTTTGTATGATGCATAATAAAGAAGATAATTTATTTGCTTCGTACTAATTATTACTCTTGCTTTATAGTGTATAAGTACATAAATTACTAATTAGAAATAAAAGAAATTAGGGTTGAAATTAAGAGTTGAGTATATATGAGCTAAATTCAAATTTTATTAATATCAAATGACTTTTTCTATATCAGAGGTTCCCAACCTGTGGTACACGTACACCAGAGGTACTCAGGCACAAGTTAGCGGTACTCAAAATGGCAGAAAACACATTTTGGAAATGGCGGATACTTTATTGCATATGGTTGCGCTTGTGTGGTTTTTTGCTTTGGCTTGTTCCACTTCCAATTTATGATGACTACAACAGATTGTAACTTTCTGAGCTATTCCTTTAGTTTTAGAATAAAGTCCTTTTGATTTTTCAGCCCAATTTAGGTAACTGTTTGTGGTCCAATTTAAGCAACTTTTAGACAAAAAAAAATAAAAATTCCCTCGAACCTTATCTTTAAACTATTTTAATAAAATTACTGTAGTGAGTTGCAGTTTTCTTATCTGAGGATATAATAACATATTTTACTACTTCTTTTTAAAACAGCGTAAGTTTTGTTAGTCATTTGTTAATATATTTAATTGATGTTCTCGAACTGCAACCACTAAGTTTTTTCTCTCAAAAATAATCTCATATACTACATTTATGTCTTTACAACCTAATTTGCATATTTTAAGGCCCAAATATTTAATAGAATTTAAGTTTTGATACCAATCCATTCCAGGAGCTAGTTCAAATTCAGCAACTCTAATCTACATATCATTGGCAAAGTAAGATGCAAATATAATTTTTTGATTGAATTTTAATTAATTTTTTGCTGGGTGTATAAGGAGCATACTGTTATTTTGGATATTTTCAAAGCCAAACTAAAAGTAAAGTTCTTACAAAAGTTGCTTAGTTCTGGAAAAAATTCAAAAAAGAAACTGCACCTACAAACCATTTGGTTTCAGTTAACACTTAAAAAATTCAAGACATGGGCATAATATCACCTATAAATTTGTTGATCTGCCACATCAGCAACTTTACTTTGTAAACCATCATTCTGCTTATGGTAGCTTCTGTTTATAATTTTAATATATTCCTAACTAACTGCCTTTGGAGACCAGCTTGTTCGCTCAGAATATCCTGGTTGTTAAACAATTAATACGGAATACATAACTATTTAAAATTTTACCTTTATTGTTTGATAAGATTGAAAAATGCAAATTTAATGAAAATTGAAATATATGTGAAATTAATTTACCTTTTTCTCTCCCTGCTTTCGAAATAAAACATTTTAGTGTTAATTGTATTGAGCTCAACGTCTGCGCAAGGCCAAACCGAACAGCAAAAAATTAACAGATGGAAAGTTGCAAAATATCTAAACGTCTTATTACATATTGAATTAAAGAATAATATGATGATTTGAAAAACAAAAAGAAATAATCCTGAAGTAGAAACTAAATTTTCAGAAATAGTTTCAAGAAAAATGTTAAAAATATCATTTATAAAAAAAAGATAACTACCAGAATTTTCCAAATAATAAATTTTGTGAGGATAATAAAAGTTCATTTTCTTCGTAGTCAAGATGTCAAAAAAAAAGAAACCTGACAAACAATAACTGCAAAATTAAAATGAAACTAAGAATCTGTAATTCGATAACAAAAGAAAAAACAAAATGAATATGTCAATTATCTCATTATAATTAAAGAGAGAAAATATTATCATTAGTGGGAAAAAAAGAAAATATTTCACTGTATAAAACTTACCAAATGAAATAAAAATCACTTTATTTAATGAGCTTGAGTTGAAAAATGTATTCCAAAAGTGTTTAAGAAAAAACTGCATGTAAGTGAAAATCTCTTTTGGAGTTAGAGTAGTTAAATGTATCAAAGAGAGCAAATTTTGTTCACCATAATGTTAACAATGGTTAAAGATCATGTGATTAAATATCACAAAAAGACATCACACTGCCCTGCCTTGGCACCCCGGTCTACATTGAACGACAGGCCGCCATGACTTCATCGGGCACCGTGGTCCCCGCATAATAGTCCCCATTATGAGCGGCTCATGCGACGACCCCTCATTTTACTGGGGTACAGCCCCATCGGAGATGAGCCCTAGGAGCCACACCACCATTACTGTATCCACCAAGGAAGCGAGAACCTGCTTACTTAACCGCCAACTTCTCATCCGTGAACTTCGCCATGCTGGGATCATGTGATTAAATGTGCGATTATATAAAAATAAGGAAATTAGTGGATAATGTGATTAAATAAGGAAATTAGTTTGTGATTTTAAAATTGAAAAGTATTGTTGCAAATCATACATTTTTTAAATTTCTTTAAATTAAAGAAAAAAATTACACAGTTATTAAATTGATATCATTAAAAAGATTTTTTTGAATTTTAAAATGACGTAAAAAGTCATTTTTTTTCAATGATATTTTTGAAAAATACGGCAAAAAAACTGCAAAATCTAGATTACTTTATTAATAACTGAAAATTTAATTATCTTTTGAGTTTTGAAAAGTTGATAGTGATTCTACTCTTGTTTTGAAGAGCATATGCGCAAAATTTCATCAACATCAAGCAAAAATGTCGATTTTTTAAAAAAGGCAAATAACATTCATCTTTGTATACATTATTGTAAAGTAAAATTTTATAGTTAAATCGATTACAATTTTATCAAGACAAGTAAGAGGAGATCATGAATTTGGTGTAGAATAGATTTTTTATGCAATAAACTAACACGAAAAACTATAATGTTAATTTTATATTTTGCTTTTAATCATGCTTTTGCGTGCATATTTTTACTACTAAAAGCACATGTATGCATAGGTGAGTGTCTGTTGACGTTCTACAAGACAGACCGTTGAGCTTAGAGTTGCCAAATTTGGTACAAACCTACTATGAAAGGTGGCAAAGTACACACAGAGATTTTTTTAAAACTTTAATTAATTAAAACTTAAGTAAGAATTTGGGGGGGGGGGTTTCAGTGATAATAGCCGGAAAAATCATTTAAAAATAATTTCTACACCATCTTATATCTAAAAAAAATTATTTTTCAAATGATAGCAGTCTAGTTGTAGTGTAATTTTTCTTAAATTTGTCAATTTAAAAAAATATATTTTTTTTTATGTATAATTTACAACAATGCTGGATTGAAAGTCAAACCAATTTCACTGTTTCATCAAATCTTTATTTTAATATTTGCCTTAATGTTTAATTTAATGTTTCTCTTATGTTAAAAAACGTGACATAAAAATTTATTTTGATTATTACGATACAAAACATTTTGTTGTAATAAAATGCTACCATTTTCGTTGCTTTTCCAGTTTTTTTAGTCTAATTTTTTGTTAATTCTTTGCTACTTGAAATAAATTTACTTTTATAATGGATTTACTATATTATTTTGATAGATTTACTTTTTATCTATGATCTAAAATTCATTTTTCCATTTAAGGCCGATAATCTTCAATGGAAACCATACCATCTATTTATATGTAATAATTAGGTAAAACATTCAAGTTATAGTCATATAAAGGAAGTGTAATAAATTTAATTTAAATCTGAATTATGCATGATCGAAATAAAAATTAATTTTCATTGAATTTAATGATATTAAAGAGCCATTCTGCCAAAGACTTTTTCAACAATTGAATGTAATAATCAAAGTCATTAATTTTATTAGATGCAAAACATATTGCCTTAAAATTTAGTTCAAATTAGCTTGCGAAAAATTAAATAAGTTGATGTTTTTAAAATTGGTTGGCATAAATAACATATAAATTAATAAAATGGGCGATTCAGCTGGCAGTGGAAGTATTTAATACAACAAAAGCAATTTAAAAATACAGAAATAATTTGAGCTCACCTCTTTAAAACTAATTTGTCTCCTTAGAAAGGATTTAAAATGTCCAAGTATTTCTTTATGCGCCTACTCTCTGATGAAACAAAAACAGAAAAGCAACATTTCCTTCGTATTATTTCCCACTACAGAATCACCAAAGGACCACTCGTCCAATAGGGACGAGGCCCCTTTATCCTTCCTACAATACAGTAAACAAGATAAAATAAGACCTCCCACCCTGAAACACAAGATTCTAAGAAAAAGCGCCATTCTCCTTATCCTTTGAGCTTTCAATAGTTAAATTACATGAATTTTTTGCCCTCCCTCTCCTTTTGTCAGCGTCTTAGAGGTTCAAAGAAGATTCTTACGGCAGGCGAGTTCCCTAAAGCCCTGAATACGTCTCTTAAGTAGCGACACTCTTTTCCCCATCGACTTCGTGCCGCTTTCGATTTTGATTGGAAGTTGCCAGTCACATGGGTAAACAGCCGCCATCTTGGGTCTTTGCTTGAATGTGTGTATCACGCTTTTAACATTATACTTGGAATACTTAAAGCAATTGAAGTCATTATTTTTAAGTTCTTCTATGGAGCATTTTAAACAGTTTCCTCAGTGCTGTAATTTGATGTTTGAACTTGTTAGTATTTTTGTCACTCACAGAATGCACTTTTTAATTAAAAAGAAAAATCGAGCTTTAGAGCTAAGGAAGGTAAAAAAATGTTCTAACAAGAGCATTGGCATGAGAATTGCCGCTTCAGAGATAAAATAAATTATTTTATATAAAGCCGTAAATTCAAGACCTACTATTAAAAAAATTAAATTTGAGCATATATAATTGAGTATTCTAATAAATATATAATTCTGCTCTGTGGTTTAAGGAGTAAAATCTCTAAATAACAGTAAACATCCTTTATTTAAATTATGATATAGATAATTGAAAAGTAAGTATTAAAAAAAGCAGAAAATCGTTTTGTAAGTAATTATTTTCTACTGATTTATGAATTATTCATATATATATATATATATCTGTAATTATATATATTTTTAATTATATGTAAAAAGAATTTGCATATATTAATTAATTTGGATCTCTAACGTGAACAGTTTAAGTTAACATATATGTTTGTATTAAATACTATACTTAAATAAATTTAAATTTAAAAAAATCTGATTTAAATAAAAAAAATCCGATTTTTTTTTATTTTTTAAAAAAAATCATGATTTTTATCAACCCTGGTTTGGAGTAATTTCTAACTTAAAAAGTCTTAGCAAAAAAAAATTGAATAAAATTATTCGTCAAAATGATCGCGAATTATTTCAAAACACGCATTTAGTATAGTATGGGTTTTAATATAAAAATAAATTATTATTTAAGGTAAAATGACTTTTTTATATGTATATCATTAGGTATTTAAGTTATATTTGGGAATCTGTAAACGTTTGTTAATAAAAATCCACATTCAACGAACGAAACTCCGTATTTCTCAATAGCAGACTTAGAGAGAGAGAGTGGCTGTTACCCCCAAAATGGCGGACGATTGAACGTGTCGCTACTTAAGAGACGTATTCAGGGCTTTAGAGTTCCCTTGTCCATATATTTTATGACTGTAAAATGAGATGCAAAAAAGTAGAAAAAGCATGTTGCTTTGCCATTCCGAGGCAAGAACCACACCCATGGTCAAAAAAGAACCCTTTTCGCCTTGCTAAAGGGGAACTGTTTTCATGCGGCAGCAAGAAACTCAAACTGCTCATTACCACATCAGTTGTAACATAAAGCTACTTGCTATTTTGTTCCAAGAAAATGTGCAGGCCCTTTCTCTCTCTCCGTAAGGGTGTCACAATCAGACAAGCTGGCAACTTGACCACTGGACAAAACAATTAGCCACTCCCATTATGTTTAGTGAGCGAATGAAGACTTAACCTCAAATTCTTTTTTACTTGCACAGCAGATCATACCAATCTAACTCTTAAACTAAGTTTTTTAAATGGTCATTTTTGCGCCTCTGTTCTGCCATTTGTGTTCACCATTGGTGGGGCCAATCTCACCACCCCTTCGGTACGGCTGTGCCTAAAAGCCTAAACCATAATGTAATAAAAATTAAACACCTAAATACTTTTGCATAAAAATCAAAATTACTAAATAGATCTTCAAATTTGGCTTACAAATAATAGGAAGAATATATACAGTAAAACACCGTTAATATGTTTTTTATATACATCGTTTACCTTCATATATCTTTTCTTCACAGTCCCGATTCATTCATATTCAGCATAATGATAAAAGTGCTTCATTTATACGACGCAAAGCTTCACTTATACGTCGTTTTCCCCATTCTAAAATGTGAAAATTTCCTAATTCCTAATATGCGAGCTGTGATAACGATATCATGACTTCGAAATTATTCACAGTTGATGAATTAATAGAAGATAAATTGACTGGTGCTAATTAAATGATGACAAAGAAGTTATTCCACCTGTCTTTAAAGACACAATGGACTCCATTGAAAAAAATTCTAAATTATTTCTTTTGTCAAAAGAATAATGAAAAAACATTCAATGAACTTAATTCGATTCTTAATGATGTACTTAATACTCACAGACAATCAGCATGTCAGACGACGTTTAAAGATTTTCTTAATTAAATGCTTACCTACATGCACATAAATCGTATAAGATATGTGTTTGTGTGTGTATATACTCAAAATATGCAATAAAGATATGATTTTTTCACTTTTATAAAAAATGTTCAATTTTAAAATTTAACTATCGATTTCCATACTATGTAGCATTATAAGAGTACAAACTTAAAAAACTTTAAAATTATTACTTTTAAATGAATTTTCATTAGTAGCATTAAATTCGTAGAAATCGAAGTTGGTTAGCAAAATTTCATGATTTTAAAATAAATCAAATTTAATGATAGAGTTGATACTGATGAGTTGCTAGGAAAATGGTGTAATTACTTTGCCATTATTTTTTCTGTTTATTTATTTTTTTTTTTCAAATATGGTTTGGCAGTGTTTTCAATGGTTCTTAAAGAATTCTAAAGCTTATTTAATTAGATTAAAAAATCACTGCAGTTCATATCACCTGTCAATTTTACCTGCATTTCCTTAGAAATAAAAAATCCTTAATCCTTAATAATATATTAAATGTGAAAGTGTGTATTTATGTTACACTTTCACAGCCAAACTATGCGTGGAATAACTTATTTTCAATATCAAACAACATGTGATCATAAAGAAAACCACGATTATGTTATCTTTCTGAGAAAATAAACAAATAATTTATTTATGGAATAATAACTGAAATTACTTAACTCGACGCTTGATTTTCATTTTTTGAGCTTTGCAGTCTATTTAATTTTAGTTATTTATATTTTTATCTTTTCCATATCAGATTTTATTAAAGAAGCTGTCGATAAATTAACGTCGGGACAGAATTCTATTGATAGATATGATATACTGCAAGAGTTTTTAGATCAAAATTTAGAAACTGATGTTAATTATAACTAAAGGAAAATATGCAAAGATACAGTGTTTTGTATTATGTATTCTTTTGAATGGTGGAAGTGGATGACATATAGCATGATGGATGGTATATTCCACAGATTATATGGGCCTGATGATACCATTGATGTAATTCACAGTACCGGAGAATATACGAGTTGAAATGGTAATTTTGGCACAGATTAATGGAAGTTTAGGTCAGATAAATTTTTTAAAAATGTCACAAACGGAGGGAGGTATTACAGAATATCTACCTGTAGATACACTAATAGGCAATAACAATTAACATCAACTTCATCATATAACAGATAACCAATTCTTCAACTCCTTAGAATTTGTCAGGGGTACCTTCCGACAAGCTGAGATTAAAAGTCGGTGTGCCAATACTATTGATACGTAACCTTGATGCACCAAGACTGCACATGGTTACAAATTGCACACCTAGGTCCAAACGTCATGAGAGTGTTTAAAAACAAGAGAGTGTTTTAATTTCAGGCATTCCGATAATACCAAAGGATTTACTATCCAAGTTCAAAAGGTAACAATTCCCTTTAAAATTAGCATTCGCCAGGCTCAGGGCCAGACACTCAAAGGAGCAGGCGCACATTTGGAAAAACCGTATTTTTCCCATGGGCAACTATATGTGGCATGTTCACGTGTGTCCAGACCACAAAACCTCTGCATCCATGCAAAAACATAAAACAAAAAATGCAGTATACAAAGGTGTGTTAGCATAGATAAACAAATTACCTAACTATAACAGCACACACTCCTGTTAGTCATCCAATTATGTATTATCAACTGCTAAAACTTTTAATTTCCCCTTTCAACATGTAATGAAACATTTACATTCATGAATTTAAAAAATTTAATAATTCAAATTCTTCGTGCATGAAGTCGCGGGTAACAGCTAGCAATGAATAAAATAACTTATTACTCGATAAAGACTTTTAAAAATGTTCAAAATTTTCAATGTGCAAAACTTAAACCAAGTTCAGTTGGGGGGGGGGGGGGTGGTGCCAGAAGGCAATTCCAGCACTGCTTTTTTTTTAATGAGAAGTTAAACAAAAAAAAAACAACAACATTGTAAAAAGCTCCTTAAAACAGCACAACTTTTGTCACCCAGTTTATGGTGTTATGGCAATGCTTATTTTGTGATTACAGCACTAGCTCAATTATAAAGGTAAATAATTCCAATTCAAAAGCATATGGACATTTTTCTTCAATTTTTCAAAAATTAAAATAATGCATAATCTATAACAGAAAATTTTCTTATATATACTGAATTTGAATTACTTATTTTCGCAAAACAACAGCCAGGAATTTCACAAAAAGATATTATATATTTATCTGATTAAAATTCTAATAATATTAACTTGATTATCTAGCACAAACAATTTTTTACATAAATAATTACCTCATTATTCTAAGCCTATATAGATCTAAATTACTTAAAATTATCTAAACTATTACTATTTATTAACATTTTTTTAAAGTTATTTGAGGCTCAAACGAAAATCTCAAAGACTTCTTTTTCCAAATCTGAATAGGTTCAATTTCAGTAACCATAGAAATGAAAATGATTATGAATCACAGAAATAAATGCGATATAAATTACTGTGTTTTAGCCATTACCTGTTATTACAGGCACATCAATGTTACAATATTTGTTATATCAATATTACCAAAACTTTATAATAAATCCTAAACAGATTTCTATAACTATTCTTACTTAATAATAAATAAAATTTGAAGCTTTAAATTTTACTTTCATTTCTTAAGATAATATTTTCAAAAATTTTAAATTAACTTCAAAATGATTTAGAAAAGTTTTCATAAAAACTTGAAAATAAGGTCTCCAATATAAAAAGAATATGTAAACATATCCATCATTTGTTTCATAAATTTAATAATAAATGAACTTAGTAACAAGATACGAGAGAATATAGTAAGTACTAAAGATATAGCAGTCAAACTTAAACTAAATATAAAGAGAAAATCATCTCATAGATATATTATTATAACTATCACAAAGGAGGAGAATATTTTGTGGATCCAAAACTTTAAATCAACAGAACATACTACAACTTAAATTGCATTTGTATCTTAAGGAAAACAAAATTCAAGGATAAATAATAATTAAACATCGCTTTGGCAGATTTGGTCCAAAAGTTTGTAAAACAAATGAAAATATACGTCTGTGAGAATATGATTTTAAATTATTTCAATGAAATACTCCCAAACGAATGATACATTTAACATTTGATCTTAAAGGTAAACTAGAAAGAAAATTAATTAATAATCATCGGAAATACTCGTAACGAAGAATATACTCCACAAAACTTCAGAAAATTTTGATTTTAATTTTGAAGTACCAATATAATAACGACACAGAAATAAATAAATAAAGGTATACAAAAAAATAAATACCGGCATAATGACGACCTTTCTGCATTTTCAGGAAATGAAAACTAAAAGTCTAGGAAGAATATTATGTAGTTGAAAGACGAGATGTTCCATTCCGAGTAAAACCATCTGCACTCCAAAAAAACATAAATGCACGAATCTCTTCAGTTTCAGAAAGTTTTCTTCACTGCAAAAATTCTTCGCACATTCCTCGAACTTTCACTTTCATAACAAAAGACTACGTTGCCAAATGCCAGCAGCTAAACACTGTTTTCTTCAAGGATGAACGAGTAATGCGATGCACAAGCGCAACATTACAAACATTTGTACATTTTCACATATATTCATACATCCATACCTAATTTTGAAATTCTCGGTAATTTTTAAAATTCTTTCCCAACCTTATTTCTGTTTTGAACAACTGTCTATCTGATCCTGTCTATATTTATCAACAATCCTATCGAAGTACTCTAGGATATTGGAAATGACTGCTTGGATTGTCTGTCTGAAATTCCACTTTTTATTAGAGATATATCCGGATAACAGAACTTTCAAATCAAGATCCGACCCTTTATCCGAGAAACATCAGATTGCACCTCAGGATCAAATTTGTCTACTTTCTCCCGAGGACGAGGAGGGGTGAGGGGATGACTTTCCTTTGATTAGGAGTCTAGGGTTCACGAGAATTCATTTGCAGTCTGTCCTCATTGGCATAAACTTATGCCAGTCGTTCGAAAAAATTCAATATATTAGGCGCATTCAATTCTTCTTTGTTAGTTTTATTTCTCAACATTCCTCACAGGAGACACCACGAATATGAGGATGAGAAGTCGCCGGGTAAGTAAAAGGGTTCTCGCTTCTCTGCTGGGCATAGTAATGGTGTGGATTGAATTACCCCACTCCGATGACGGAACGTACCTCCTTCGAGAATAATTGGGCCCTGGCCGGTGATGGCTATTACGACTTCGACTTCAATATCGCAGCTGTAGTGGCGGCCTTTCTTCATTTGACCCTGAATGCCAAGGCAAGGTGGGGGTTACGGTTACTTAATGCCAAACAAGGCTGTTTAAGGTTACTTCTCAACATGCATGACTTTTTATATCTTTCTGAGTTTGTTCTTAGGATTAAAAGTCAGGCCCAGACAGCAATTTTAGTTTGCAGCAATCTTGCTGTGCAAATCTCCAAGCTTTCAATAAATTTGACATGGCAAGAGTGCAAGCTTGAAACAAGTTATCGCAAAAGAGTTAGTCACCACGCGTCAAACTTGTCGCAAGCTTGCCGCGTCAAACTCATTGCAAACTATAGCAAAAACGGAGTACAAAGACAACCTCGGATTCGAACACCCGACACCTCGCTTCCTAAACCTGGCGCACTAACCACGCAGCCATCTAGACTCTGAGGTGAGAAGATAGATTGCTCTAACCCAGATAGCATGTAAGTTTGCAGCAAGTTTGATTTTGACTTGATATTACTTTGTCATGGCAAATTTGACGCGTCAAGCTTGAAGCGAATTTGTGGCAAACTAACAATGCAGAATCGCCACCCCGCCTTGCAATGCAGGCTTGCTGTAAGTTTGCAAAAAAACGATGCAAAGATGATAGCACAAAGAGATGATTATCTTTGTCTCTGTTTTAAAAACCATCCGATTTTTAATAGCATCTCCTAAACCGTCCTTCTTATTATTAATTCAATAAATCAATAATAATTTGTGAAAAAACTAACTTTTTTTTATAAAGAAAAATTTTGAAGCATTTTCCATCTTTTTACTAAACATAGAACTCGCACTTTAAAGAAAACTATATCGCCTTTTCCTTAATGTTGAAATTTTA